>CM046368.1:9385658-9409265 GCA_025413025.1 Ficus hispida | reverse complement strand
CCAGCTTTTGGCTTTGTCTTTCAGAGAGAATGGAAAAAATTTTAATCGCATAGAATCTGCAGCCTCAGCTCAGTTTTGGAAAGTGGCCACCACCTCGTCAAACTCCCGAATATGCACGTACGGATTTTTGCTTTCTAACCCTGATAAATGCACAAAAATACATTTTTATTTATATAATTTATTAAATAAATCACATTTTAAATAAGGATTTTCGTAATATTAATTCATAATATTTTACTTTAGAAATATTTATTATTTTAATTATTTTGATTCTTTCCTATTTCTTTTTCCTTTCTTTTTCCTTTTTCCTTCTTTTCTTCCGCAGGAACAGCGTCAGCTTCCTCCACGCCCAGCCAACTTCTGCCGTGATTCCAGCCCAGAAAGCAGCCCCAGCCCGCGAGAATCTCGGCCCAAATCCTCAACCAATTCTAGCTCAGCAACCTCAGCTCCTTCCTCCACGTGCGCACACTCCAAGCCCGCGATTCCAGGCCCTCGCGCGCGTCCAGCCGCTCCTCCAATCCAGCCCGCGAGAATCTCGGGCCAGATTTCCAGCCCAAGCCCGCGCGCCCAGTAGCTTCAGCTGCTCTCTCCACGCGCGAATCCAGCCCGAATGCACAGTCAACTCCAGCACCAAGCCCGCACGCCCAGCCAACTGCATCTGCCTCTCCACGTGCACACAAATTCGGGCCAGATTCTCAGCCAAGCCCAAGGCACATTCCGGCCAGATTCATTCATCCAGCTGGTGTCCACGAGTAACCGCTGATTACCAACCTGGGTAGCGGATTTGTTAGCCAAAAATCCGCCCCAGTATGTTGGATTCGAGCCTATATAATGAGGGCTCCTCAAGAGGATGAATTAGTTTTTCCATTGATTTTTAGCTGAGTTTTTAGTATTGTTTTATTTTTCATCTCATATTTTCTTGTTAGAACTTTGTGAGATGAATTGCATAGTAGGCTAGAATTCTTTGGTGAGGCTAGAGATGATCCTAGATGTGTAGTGAATTTATTTGGGTTTTGATTCTCCAATGGTTCCTAAAGTTGATACATTAGAGTGAATAATTTCTCTTTTATCCTATTTCTTTCTCATATCAATATATTTTATTGTCAGTTTTTATATAAATTTAGTCAAGCTCTTTTTATGTGATTGTTGCAACTAAGATATATTGATAGCATTATTTTATAAGTAGTCTTTTACTGCAATATTGCTTATAGTATATTGTCGCTTTTGGATTTCTTATAAGATAATTTTTATTAGTTCTTCACATAAGAATTTTATTCACTCAAATAAATTTTAATCCATAAGTTTTTCAAATCTTTATTTTCCGATTGATTGTTTGGGATGTGAAACTTTCAATTGAGTTATTTTATGAATCAAAATCCAATTAGGTACATGAAACATATAGGGGATTCTCGATGCTTTATCATCTTTTAATTATTGAATTTTCTTCATTTCTAAATTACGGTATTTTAAAAATTGTTTTAAAAATCACAAAAATATTTTCCTTTCCTTCTTTCTTTGATTACTTTTCCTCTAACGCTTTTGTTCCGCTAATCTTTTCTTGTTTGTTTTTATCACCTCCTCGTGGGATCGACCGTCCAAATTGTGCTACAATCGACCGCTTGTTTTTGTACACATTTGGGCGTAATCAAATTTTGGCGCCGTTGCCGGGGAGGTGTCAAGAAGCAAGATTGATCATAGATATTTTGCCAAGAGGTAAGTAATTTTATTTTCTTTATCTATTATTATTATTATTTTTTTTTTTTACATTTAAAAAAAAATATTTTCTCTTTAAGCCGAAAAAAAAAAAAAAAAAATTTTGTGTTTAAGTTTATATAGATTTGGTTTGGTTACGTTTTTCTTGTGTGTATATATATATATATAATTATTTTTATTTATTTATTTATTTTGCACATTAGTTAGTTTGTAGTATTGTTACTTTAATTTTTATTTTTTTTATTTTTTTATTTTTTTTCATTTGTCAGTTCTCTTAATTTACTGACTTCATAAATACATATATATATATTTGTTCTCTTCCAATTAAAAAAAAAAAAAAAAAAAACCGTAAAAAAAAATATATATATATATATTTTTACAGTTCATTTGTTTCCGCTTATTATTATTATTATTATTATTTATTTTTGCTAATTAGTTTCGTAGTATCCTTTTTATCAATTTGCTAGTCTTTTAATTTTTTATTATTATTATTTTTTTTTTTTTTCTCCCTTCTGTTTTTGTTTTTGTTAATCTTCATTTAATTTCCATTTCATAGCTTGTTTTAAGTCCGTGTACTATGTTTTTGGTTATTAATTTAGTGTTAATAAAATAAGGTGCATAATTTGTGTAACCTTAGGTTTTAGTTTAGTATTAACTTAGGATACTAATATCTAACATCTAACATTCCATAAAATACGCCATAAAATTTAATAAATTTTGCAAGCAATTGTGTGGAAACGTTTGAAAGTACGAACTAAGGAAGTTCTGTCTAGGAGGTTGGTTTTTAAGGAGGCCTCGCCCCACCAATCTTTCCTGGGAGCATTCTTAGGGATTGCGATTCGCGGTTTTTCACTATTGTTGTTTTTATAAAAGTTGTCTTTGTTAAAATTAAAAAATAAAAAATAAATAAAAAAATAAAAAAAAAAAAAAAAAAAAAAAAAAAAAATTTAAACGCTCAAGGTGAATGAATCGTTATAGAAACGAACTAGGGAGATTCGCAAGAAGACCTGAAAACCCTAGCGAAGTTTCTTCTTCTACGTCTAGCCTTCCTCCATCTCCAAACGCTTTAGCAATTCCAAATCCATTTGCGATGGCTCAAAACGAGGAGGTCCAGCAAAAGACGTTGAACGACTACCTTCACCCTACGCGTACGGCCACACCATCGTGCATAATATTTCCACCTCATTTGCCGAATTTGGATTTCAAGCCGGGTATGATTCAACTTTTGCCGACATTTCACGGGTTAGAAAGCGAAAATCCGTACGTGCATATTCGGGAGTTTGACGAGGTGGTGGCCACTTTCCACAACCGAGCCGAGGCTGCAGATTCTGTGCGATTAAAATTTTTTCCATTCTCTCTGAAAGACAAAGCCAAAAGCTGGTTGTATTCTTTGCGACCTAGGTCTATTGGAACATGGGAAGAGATGACAACTGTATTCTTCAACAAGTATTTCCCACACCATAAGACTAATGGTCTTAAACGACAGATCTCGACCTTTACTCAGAAGGACAATGAAACTCTCTATCAAGTCTGGGAGCGGTTTAAAGATTTGTTGAATCAATGTCCCCACCATGGTTACGAGAGTTGGCGCCTCGTCAGTTATTTCTACGAAGGACTCACAATCCGAGAGCGTCAATTTGTGGAGATGATGTGCAATGGTGAGTTTCTCCAGAAGGACCCCGAAGAGGCGTTCGAGTATCTCAACGAGCTAGCCGAGAAAGCCCACACATGGACTGGACCAAGTGCTACTGACAGCACTAGTCGTTCTCGACCTGCTGGAGTCTACCAACTAAGGGAAGAAGATAACCTCAAGGCCCAAATCGAGTCTTTGACACGACAGATTGAGGCTCTCAAAACCAAGGAGGGTAAAGGAATCCACATGGTCGCAAGGGCAGAGTCGCAAGAACCCTGCTTCGTTTGTGGAGGGTTGGAACATTTAGCTAAGGATTGCCTTGTTTATAGTGAAATGAGAGGGAGTTACGAAGAGCAATGTAATGCCTTAGGGGCATACAACAAGCCTTTCTCTAACACGTACAATCCTGGCTGGAGGAACCATCCAAACTTCAGTTGGAGAGATTCCAATCAAACACAACCACCAAAGGCAAATTCTGCACCTCAGTATCATGCACAACCGCCGAGGGTTCTCTCGAGAATACTTTGCAATCTTTCATGGAGGCACAGACTAGGATGAACCAAAAGTTTGAATCATTTTTCACGCAAATGGTGGAAGAAAGTAAAGAGATGAAGAGCCAAATCACAAAGCTGACTGGTGCCCTGACTGTTCAAGAACGAGGCAAGTTTCCTTCGCAAGCTCAATCCAACCTCACGGGGCAACACATGGCACAAACCTCCAACTCTGCAGTTCAAAACATCAAGGAGGTCAATGCCATCACCACTCGTAGTGGCAAGATTTCAAATGAACCATCAAGAACTACTGTCACTTCAAGTAGTCAAGAAGTCGTCCCCAAGATAGCTGAGTCAATTGAACTTCCAGTAAAGGTGCCTTTCCCCCAAGCTCTGCGATCTGCTGAGAAAGTTCTGGATAGTCAAAGTGAGATCCTAGAGCATTTGACTCAAGTGAAGATTAATCTTCCTTTGCTTCATGTGATTAAGCAAGTGCCGGCTTATGCCAAAGTCATTAAGGATTTATGCACCGCCAAAAGGAAGCACCACGTTAAGAAGACTGCCTTCTTGACGGAACAAGCGAGTGCGGTGATCGAGCAGAAGGCACCGCCTAAGTACAAAGATCCTGGTTGTCCCACCATCTCGTGCCAAATTGGGACTCAGGAATTCGGCCAAGCTTTGCTCGACCTTGGAGCGAGCGTCAATCTCATGCCTTACTCCATCTACTCGCAACTTGGTCTTGGAGAGATTAAGCCCACATCTGTGGTTTTGCAACTGGCCGATCGTTCGATCAAGAAGCCTCGGGGTATAGTTGAGGATGTTCTGGTTCAAGTTGAGAAGTTTTATTACCCCGTTGATTTCCTTGTCCTAGATACTCAATCTGTGGTAAGCATGGAATCCAAGATTCCCATCATCCTCGGTAGACCGTTCCTTGCTACAGCCAATGCTTTGATTAACTGTAGGAATGGTCTCATGAAGATATCTTTCGGGAACATGACCTTGGAGGTAAATGTTTTCCATATTGCGAAGCAGCCACATGATGATGACGAGTGTCACCAAACATTTCTGATCGACACACTCGTCTCGGAGGAGGTTCGACTGTACAGTGATTTCATAATCTTGATGAACTCCTCCACAATTCTGACTCTGAAAGTTCCGGTCCTTGTGAGTTGGCCAACAACGCTACCAACTATAAAGACGCACAAGGCAGAGGAACCAAGTTTTGGCAACCGCGTTTTGAAGAGCTTCCTCGAGAAAAAGAAAAGCCAAAACCATCAACTGAAGAGATCCCAACACTTAAGCTGGCTCAACTGCCTGAGGGTCTGAAACATGTCTTCCTGGGAGCTGGTGATACCTTTCCTGTTATTATTTCATCTACACTTGACGCATCACAAGAACAGCGGTTAGTCGACATGCTGCGAAAGCACAAAGCTGCGTTAGGTTGGACGATTGCTGACATTAAGGGTATTAGCCCCTTAATTTGCTCCCATCACATCAATTTGGAAGACGGGGCTGTTCCACGAAGGGATCCCCAAAGGAGACTCAACCCAACGATGAAAGAAGTTGTGAAGAATGAGGTCTTGAAGCTTCTGGATGCAGGTATCATCTATCCGGTTGCCGATAGCAAGTGGGTTAGTCCAACTCAGGTAGTGCCCAAGAAATCGGGGGTGACAGTGGTAGAGAACGAGAAAGGGGCTCTTGTCCCCACAAGGACAGTTACGGGTTGGCGCATGTGCATTGACTACCGAAAGCTGAACTCTTCCACCCGCAAGGATCATTTTCCGCTTCCGTTCATCGACCAAATCCTAGAACGTGTGGCTGGTCATCCTTTCTACTGTTTTCTTGATGGCTACTCCGGATATTATCAGATCGAGATTGCATTGGAGGACCAAGACAAGACTACTTTTACCTGTCCTTTTGGTACTTATGCCTTCCGGCGTATGCCATTCGGACTGTGTAATGCACCGGCCACCTTTCAGAGATGCATGACGAGCATTTTCAGCGACATGGTCGAAAAATGTATGGAAGTGTTCATGGATGACTTGACCATCTTCGGAAATTCCTTTGACTTGTGCCTTCTCAACTTAGAAGCTGTTCTGACAAATGTGAAGAAAAAGGACTCGTGCTTAACTGGGAGAAGTGCCATTTCATGGTACCATCAGGCATAGTCTTGGGGCATGTTGTTTCTAAGAAAGGGATTGAGGTCGATCAGTCTAAGATTGAACTTATCTCTAAATTGCCCACTCCCAAGTCAGTCAAAGAAGTTCGGTCATTTCTCGGGCATGCTGGTTTTTATAGGAGGTTCATACAGAATTTTTCTGCGATTTCTCGTCCATTATGTAATCTCCTAGCCAAAGATGCCATTTTTGAGTGGACGCAAGAGTGTGAGGATGCCTTCCGAACGCTTGTGGTGAAGTTGACTACTGCCCCCATTATTCAGTCACCGGATTGGAGCTTACCATTCGAGATTATGTGTGACGCAAGTAACCATGCTGTTGGGGCAGTCCTTGGTCAAAGAAGAGAGGGGAAGTCCTTTGTAGTGTATTACGCAAGCCGCACTCTGAATAATGCTCAATTGAACTACTCAACCACTGAGAAAGAGTTGCTCGCTGTTGTGTTTGCACTTGACAAGTTCCGTGCATATCTGATTGGTTCACCCATCACCGTCTTCACAGATCATGCAGCTCTTAAGTATCTCCTTTCCAAAAAGGATGCCAAGGCGCGATTGATTAGGTGGATCCTCTTGCTGCAGGAATTTGACATCAAAATCAAGGACAAGAAAGGAGTCGAAAACGTTGTGGCGGACCATCTTTCTCGACTTGAATTTAGTGACCCTGCCGACGGTCCTGCCATCCGAGATGATTTCCCCGACGAACATCTATTCGCTGTCACCAAGCTACCTTGGTACGCTCACATCGTCAATTACTTGGTGACTGGCGAACTTCCTGCTGATTGGAGTGCTCAAGATAAGCGTAAATTCTTGGTCGAGGTACGTAATTTCTACTGGGATGACCCGTACCTTTACAAATACTGCCCCGACCAGATCATAAGGCGATGCATTCCTGACGATGAAATTCATAGTGTTTTACACTTTTGCCATAATGATGCATGTGGTGGTCACTTCTCCGTGAAGAAGACTACTGCAAAAATCTTGCAGTGTGGTCTTTACTGGCCCACTTTGTTTAAAGACACTAATGAGTTTTGTCGGTCTTGTCTAAGGTGCCAAAAGTTAGGTGCTTTGTCCCGTCGCCATATGATGCCTTTGAACCCAATTATTGTGATAGAGATATTTGATTGTTGGGGGATAGATTTTATGGGACCATTTCCATCTTCTTTTGGTTACCTCTACATTCTCCTCGCTGTGGATTACGTTTCAAAATGGGTAGAGGCTGTGCCGTGTCGAACCAATGATAATGCGACAGTTGTGAAGTTCTTGAAAGAGAATGTGTTATCTAGGTTTGGTACACCCCGCGCTATCATCAGTGATCAAGGCACACATTTCTGCAATCGTTCTTTCGAGGCCCTGATGCGCAAATACGGTGTGATCCACAAAGTTTCAACCGCTTATCACCCCCAAACGAACGGTCAAGCTGAGCTGGCAAATCGTGAGATCAAGCAAATCTTGGAGAAGACGGTAAACCCCGACCGCAAAGATTGGTCCATGCGCCTTTCTGACGCACTTTGGGCATATCGCACTGCTTACAAAACCACCCTTGGGATGTCTCCTTACAGGCTTGTCTTTGGAAAAGCCTGTCATTTACCTGTAGAGCTTGAACATAAGGCTTATTGGGCTGTCAAAGCCCTTAACTTTGATCTCAGTGCTGCAGGTATACATCGCAAGCTCCAGCTGTCGGAAATTGAGGAGTTAAGAAATGATGCATATAATAATTCCAAGATCTACAAGGCTAGAATGAAGGTGGCTCATGACAAGCAAATTTTGAGGAAGAACTTCGAGCCAAATCAGAGGGTGCACCTTTATGACTCCCGTCTGCATCTCCACCCAGGTAAGTTAAGGTCGCGGTGGACTGGTCCATTTGTGGTGAAACAAGTCTTTCCCAATGGTGCTGTTGAAGTCGAGGACCCAAGCGATGGGAGAATTTTCAGAGTCAATGGTCAGAGACTGAAGAACTACATTGAACGAGTAAGCCAGGCTGAAGAAATCATTCTTGCGGCCCCAGTTTATAAGTAGTTTGCTTCCAACTCTTTTTGTATCATATTTTTGTTTTGTTTGTTTCTTTTTTGTGTTTTGTGTGCTTTTATTTTCGGTTTGTTTTTATATGTTTTTATATTTGTCTGTGTGTTTTGAAGAATCAAATCAGGTTGCTCATCTCTGTTCCTATCGTCATCAACCAGGTGTTCTCTTTCCCTGTCTTCTTCACATTTGTACATCTTTTTAGACATTGAGGACACTGTCTGATTTTTGGTTGGGGGTGGTGAGCATATTCATGCGTGAGTTTAATTTCGGTCATTTTAGAATTTGGATCAAAATTTTTACAAAGTTACCTAAGTTTGATTTCAAAATGTTCGGTTTGAGTCAGTTTTTGTTATCTCAACTATTAAGAAATGATTTCCAGAGTTCTTTTTGTGCACATGCTAAACCTTGTGGTAAGATGGTTGTTAACATATTTAGTTGAGAAAAATTCTCGAGTCTAAGTGTTTTATTGGTGAGTTGTGAGAGTTGAGAAAACAGCTTTTTGAACTTTTATTGATCTTTCGAATTGGTACAATCACTATTTGGAACACCACTACTTAACTTGTACTTTTGCGTAAAGGATGATTTTTGGTTAGATAGAATTAATCTTTTGTAATAGAGCCTTACATCATTCATGTAGTTTGATCTCATATGGTGCTGCATAGCAGTCAAAAGCATTCCTTACTATATTTGTTCTATTAAGCATGACGTCTCTTTTCAAAAAAAAAAAAAAAAAAAAAAAAAAAAAAAAAAAAAAAAAGAAAGAAAGTTGCTTGTATTTGACGGCTCTCTGTTTATGTAATTTTCTATCCAAATGAAATCCCAAAAGCTAGTTTATGGTGTAAGTGGTGTAATGTTCCGAGTATTTGAGTCGCCTATCATTTGATCAATATTTGTTTATTAGCTTGTCCTTAAAATGCCTTCTCTCATTTGAGTGTTGACTGATTTTCTTTCCAACTCCATGAGTGAAAACCTCTGTATTAAAACATTTCCAACACCCGTGAGGTAATGGAGTTGAGACTTTTTCTTGATGAATTTTTCGATGCTATTTGTGTTATGGATTGTGGTAAGAAGGATACGGTTTGGTGCACACACACACACAACTCTGGAGTAATAACTGAAGTAGTTTGATAGCACTTTCTGATTTCTTGCTGATGTTTTGGTTGAGTACTTGGATGATTTTGCAGGTTTTGATTTGAATTTTCAGCTTGACTTGATTTTTTTACGCTTGAATTGCTAGGGACTAGCAATAAGCTGGTTGGGGGTTGTGATAAATGCACAAAAATACATTTTTATTTATATAATTTATTAAATAAATCACATTTTAAATAAGGATTTTCGTAATATTAATTCATAATATTTTACTTTAGAAATATTTATTATTTTAATTATTTTGATTCTTTCCTATTTCTTTTTCCTTTCTTTTTCCTTTTTCCTTCTTTTCTTCCGCAGGAACAGCGTCAGCTTCCTCCACGCCCAGCCAACTTCTGCCGTGATTCCAGCCCAGAAAGCAGCCCCAGCCCGCGAGAATCTCGGCCCAAATCCTCAACCAATTCTAGCTCAGCAACCTCAGCTCCTTCCTCCACGTGCGCACACTCCAAGCCCGCGATTCCAGGCCCTCGCGCGCGTCCAGCCGCTCCTCCAATCCAGCCCGCGAGAATCTCGGGCCAGATTTCCAGCCCAAGCCCGCGCGCCCAGTAGCTTCAGCTGCTCTCTCCACGCGCGAATCCAGCCCGAATGCACAGTCAACTCCAGCACCAAGCCCGCACGCCCAGCCAACTGCATCCTGCCTCTCCACGTGCACACAAATTCGGGCCAGATTCTCAGCCAAGCCCAAGGCACCATTCCGGGCCAGATTCATTTCATCCAGCTGGTGTCCCACGAGTAACCGGCTGATCTACCAACCTGGGTAGCGGATTTGTTAGCCAAAAATCCGCCCCAGTATGTTGGATTCGAGCCTATATAATGAGGGCTCCTCAAGAGGATGAAGTTAGTTTTTCCATTGATTTTTAGCTGAGTTTTTAGTATTGTTTTATTTTTCATCTCATATTTTCTTGTTAGAACTTTGTGAGATGAATTGCATAGTAGGCTAGAATTCTTTGGTGAGGCTAGAGATGATCCTAGATGTGTAGTGAATTTATTTGGGTTTTGATTCTCCAATGGTTCCTAAAGTTGATACATTAGAGTGAATAATTTCTCTTTTATCCTATTTCTTTCTCATATCAATATATTTTATTGTCAGTTTTTATATAAATTTAGTCAAGCTCTTTTTATGTGATTGTTGCAACTAAGATATATTGATAGCATTATTTTATAAGTAGTCTTTTACTGCAATATTGCTTATAGTATATTGTCGCTTTTGGATTTCTTATAAGATAATTTTTATTAGTTCTTCACATAAGAATTTTATTCACTCAAATAAATTTTAATCCATAAGTTTTTCAAATCTTTATTTTCCGATTGATTGTTTGGGATGTGAAACTTTCAATTGAGTTATTTTATGAATCAAAATCCAATTAGGTACATGAAACATATAGGGGATTCTCGATGCTTTATCATCTTTTAATTATTGAATTTTCTTCATTTCTAAATTACGGTATTTTAAAAATTGTTTTAAAAATCACAAAAATATTTTCCTTTCCTTCTTTCTTTGATTACTTTTCCTCTAACGCTTTTGTTCCGCTAATCTTTTCTTGTTTGTTTTTATCACCTCCTCGTGGGATCGACCGTCCAAATTGTGCTACAATCGACCGCTTGTTTTTGTACACATTTGGGCGTAATCAAACCCGTGAAAGGTCGGCAAAAGTTGAATCATACCCGGCTTGAAATCCAAATTCGGCAAATTAGATGGAAATATTATGCATGATGGTGTGACCGTACGCGTAGGGTGAAGGTAGTCGTTCAACGTCTTTTGCTGGACTTCCTCGTTTTGAGCCATCGCAAATGGATTTGGAATTGCTAAAGCGTTTGGAGATGGAGGAAGTCTAGACGTAGAAGAAGAAACTTCGCTAGGGTCTTCAGGTCTTCTTGCGAATCTCCCTAGTTCGTTTCTATAATGATTCATTCACCTTGAGCGTTTAAATTTTTTTTATTTTTTATTTTTAATTTTAAAAAAAAAATTAATTTTTTTTAAAGACAAACAAAACGGCAAAATAAATATTCGTAATCTAAAAAGCAAGAAAAAAGTCAAACAAACAATTCAAACTTACTGGAAATGAAAACTAAAAAATAAATAAATATAAATATATATATATATTTATATACACACACTAACAGAACCTGATCTATAAAGAAAAACGTAACCAATGCAATCTAATAACCAAATGAACCAGTGAACTATACAAACTTAAACACAAATTTTTTTTTTTCGGCTTAAAGAAAAATATATTTTTTTAAAATGTAAAAAATAATAAATAAAGAAAATAAAATTACTTACATCTTGGCAAAATATCTACTGATCAATCTTGCTTCTTAACACCTCCCCGGCAATGGCGCCAAAATTTGATTACGCCCAAATGTGTACAAAAACAAGCAGTCGATTGCAGTACAATTAGGACGGTCGATCCCACGAGGAAGTGATAAAAACAAGCAAAGAAAGATTAGCGGAACAAAAACGTTAGAGAAATAAACAATCAAATAAGGAAAAGAAAATATTTTTGTGATTTTGAAACAAATTTAATGACAACGTAATTTAAAAATAAAGAAAACTCAATAATCAAAAGCGGTAAGGCATCGAGAATCCCCTATATGTTTCATGTACCTAATTGGATTTTGATTCATAAAATAACTCAAATGAAAGTTTTACATCCCAAACAATCAATCGGAAAATAAAGATTTGAAAAACTTGTGGATTAAAATTTATTTGAGTGAATAAAATTCTTATGTGAAGAACTAATAAAAATTATCTTATAAGAAATCCAAAAGCGACAATATACCATAAGCAATATTGCAGTAAAAGCGACTTATAAAATAATGCTATCAATATATTTTATCATGCAACAATTCACATAAAAAGAGCTTGATTAGATTTATATAAAAGCTGACAATGAAATATATTGATATGAGAAAGAAATAGGATAAAAGAGAAATTATTCACTCTAATGTATCAACTTTAGAAACCATTGGAGAATCAAAACCCAAATAAATTCACTACACATCTAGGATCATCTCTAGCCTCACCAAAGAACTCTAGCCTAGCTTGCAATTCATCTCACAAAGTTCTAACAAGAAAATGTGAGATAAAAAAAATGCAAGAATAAAAACAAAACTAAAAACTCAGCTAAAAATCAATGGAAAAACAATAATCATGTCCTCTTGAGGAGCCCTCATTATATACACTCAAGTCCAACATGCTAGGGAGGATTTTTGGCCAACAAATCTGCTACCCAGGTTGGTTAATTACGTGGAGATTCGCAGTAAACCAGCTGGAGGAAATAGATGGCTTGGGTGGAGCTAGGCTAAGAATCTGGCCCGAGATTCTCACGGGCTGGATTGGCAGCTGGAGTTGGGCGCGGATTTGTGGGAGATCTAGGCAGGAATGGTACCACGGGCCTGGCTGGCAGCTTGGCTGAGAACACTGGCTTGGATTATGCATACGTGGAGGAAGAGTTGAGGCTGGAATCACGGCTGAGCTGGTGCATGTGGGGTAGTGGCTGGGGCTATGACTGCGGAAGAAAGGAGGGAAAAAAGAAAAAGAAAGGAAAAAGAAAGAGGAAAGAATCAAAACAAATAAAATAATAAATATTTCTAAAGTAAAATATTATGAATTAATATTATGAAAATCCTTATTTAAAATGTGAGTTATTTAATAAATTATATAAATAAAAATGTATTTTTGTGCATTTCTCAGATCATATTGAGGAAGAAAATGTGTGGCAACGACCACCAAAGGTGGTTCACAATTACCCCACCATCAGTCAGGATGATTGGGATAAATTCCTTGAGTATCGTCGGACCCTGAAATTTAAAAGACTATCCGAACAAAGAAGTGAGATAAGGAAGAAGAGCAAATACAGATCAACCGGGGGCCGAGACGGATATAGGAAACATAGGCAAGCACATGTACGTCAATTACTTAGACAAAATGTAAAAATGATATGTTGTACTTCTAATTTCTTCTTATATATTTACTAATGGGTAATTATTAAACTGTAGTTCGAGAAGACGGGAAAATGGTCAGAGCGGTATGAAAATTGGTTGCACATGCACTAAAACCTGATGGATCTTTCAAGAATGAAGCATTCAAAAATATTGCCGATTCAATAGTAAGTTTTCGAATCCATTTAAAATATATTAATCTCGTATACTCCTTTACGTTTACGAAGTCATAACATATTCTATAATTGTTACATGATGACTTCAGTGAACAATAGACACAATGAAGTTTCGACTCTGTGGGGACAGAGGACATATTGACTAAGGCATTAGGCAATGTTGAGCATTCGGGGCAGATTCGGGGTCAGTCTAAGTTTATCAAGTAGGCGCAATACTTAGGCAGTGGGGGAAGTTCAAGGGATAATGTTGAAGTCTTGGATATGAAATGGCAGCTTGCCGTATTAGAAAGAATCGTTCAGGAACTTTGCGCAAAGCACGGTATCAACCGAGAGACTATAGCAGAGGAGCCGACCGGACCGACAGTTGATCAATATAATAGTTTCAAGGATAGTTGCACTCTGAATGAAAAAGAAGATCAGGCATCGGATCCGAAGACCATGCCGAACGCAAGTAAGGAATGCCATCTATTTCTGCCTAATTTAATTAACGGGGGAGATGTGCTTGTTGCAAACAGCAGGGCATACATGGAATGTGTTCCAATGGACACAGTCTATGGGATTCTTTTAGGTGAGGAGAATGTACGAGTGACAATTACAGTCCCAAAATTAAAAGTTAGACTCCTACCTATTCTGACGCACGAAGCCACATGCATTGAAGAAGCAGTCGGTGGGTTTGTTGCTTGGCTGAAAAGATTAATCGTCGTTCAAACAAGTTTGAAACTAGGCAAGTCAAGGTCCCAGTCATGCTCATAACCAAGAAGCCGGGGGAAGTAAACGAATCAAAAAAAGAGCAAGGAGGAAGAAAATACAATCACAACCGGAGCTATAACATCAACCGGCGCAACAAGAAATACCTTCGTTTGACATTAGTGAAATCCCCATCGAATTGAGACATTTGGCTTATTACGTACAAAATTCCATGCATGACGGTACCTAAATAATGTGCCCACTACAACAATTGGCGATGACATGCCCATATATATTGGGTTTGAAGATGTCTACTATTTCATAATATTTAAATAAATCAGTGCAAACAGCATAATGATTTACATCAGGTAATACATTTATTCTTAAATAATTTAATCATTTATCCTTCTTAATATTATATACGTCAGTTTTGCGTAACCAGTGTGCCTAATTATTTTGCAGATGCTTAGCGGATTATTGTGCAAGAGCATGTATGGATCAACGGCTCGAGTTTATTTCTCCAGTTCTCGTCTCACCAGTTCAACAGAATGTAGATTACGTCAACTACGTTCGAGAGAGGGCCGACTATATTCTATAAATCTTAAGAAACGCTACAAAGGGAAAGTTGTTTCTCATGCCATATAACAGCGGTCAACATTAGATATTGGTAGTTATTAATCCGTGGGATGACTCGGTCTTGTATTTTAATCCTCTCGGAAACAAATCGGGCGATGATTTTAAAGACCTAATTACGACGTAAGTATTCTTTGATGTTCATATTTTTTAGGCTATGCATATAATAATTGTTGTTGTAATTGCATTGAAATTTATCAATTTTTTAGGGTACTTAATGATTGGAAGACGTTGGTGGGAAGAGAAATAAGACAAAGACAGAACAAGGAGATGTTGATTGGTACTGTTCGATATCCAATACATGAAGGTTATGTAGAGTGCGGTTATTTTGTGTTAACATTCATGCGAAAATAACCCTAACTGTTGATGGACTAGCCACCCTTCAAACTAAGGATTTTTATACTGATGCTGACATGAGCTTGGTTAGGCAAGAGTGGGCCACATTTTTAATGTGGTTTATTCAATATTGACTGAAATCAATACATATATATCAATTTTGTACTCTATGCATATTAATAATGGATTACAGATTACAGGTTATATTTATCATAGGATTTTTTTTTTTTTTAATTCTTGGTATCTGAGACAACAATGGTTTCATGCGAAACCGACGTGGTAGTCATGGGCTACCATGACGGTTCCCTAGTGGAACCTTCTTGGTAACCTCGAGGAAACCACGACAGTTCAATGACACCGTCGTGGTATCTTCGGGGAAACCACGACAGTTTCCCTCAAAACCGTCGTGATTTCCCTGGGTTACCACGACGGTTTCACCAGGAACCGTCGTAGTAGGTTCCCTTACCACGATGGTTTAAAAAAAAAACCGTCGTGATATGTTCTTTAATGTTAACTTTTTAATCTATTTTTCTCTATTACATGACGGTTAAAAAACCGTCGTGGAATCTAAAAACATACCACGACTCTGGTTTCCACGACGGTTAGAAAATCATCGTGTAAGTGTTACCACAATGGTTAAAAACCGTCGTGAAATCTATATTCTGCAGTAGTGTGTAATACACTTGGTTTTATTTATTATCTATTATTATTATTTGCTGTAGTATAGTACACTTGGTTTACTTGTTTATATTTCTTGGATCATAGTTGAATTTATCGATCTCAATTGTCGTTTTCAGCAAAGACAGAGAGATTTATTTTCCCCCAGCAAAAAATTTGTTATTTTCTTGGACTCCCACATGGGGAGGTGGCACACAGCGGAGACTGGGACACGGCCGCCTGGCTAAATGGGGAGTCGAAGCTAGCCCTCTAATTTTTAATTTGTTAATAATAATAATAATAATAATAATTATTATTATTATTATTATTATTGTTACTATTATTATAACGTACTTCATATTTTACGTTATTAACAAGTATAATTGTCTTAATAGTTGTATTATTATTATTATTATTATTTCTTCTTATTATAACGTACTTCATATTTTATGTTATTAACAAGTATAATTTTCTTAATAGTTGTTTGTTTGGATAACAATCTATAATGCAAATAGTTTTATATCACGAATTATATATTTTCTAGGTAAGTATATTTTAATCCGATAGTTGAACGTCATTAATAAGTATAATTATCTTAATAGTCGTTTGTTTCGATAACAACCTGCTATAATATAAATAGTTTTATATAATATTATTAATAAGTATAATTGTCCTAATAATCGTTTGTTCCGATAACAATACATAATGGTTTTATATCACGATTAAATATTTTCTGGATAAGAATATTTTAATCAGATAGTTGACGTTAATAATAAGTATACTTGCCTGCTTGGTAGCACTCTCATTTATTTGAAGAAAGCACTTTCCGGTGGCAGTCTGTTGACCTTTACGATAGATGGATATGTCATTTGCCGTACAAGGCTTGACGCTACAAGAAAGCCCTTCTCATTAAACGTTATTAATAAGTATAATTGTCTTAGCAGTTGTTTGTTTATATAACAATCTATAATGTAAATAGTTTGTACCATGAATTATATGTTTTTTTTAGATAAATAAATATATTAATCACATCGTTAAAAATTTAATCTTAACTATTGAAAAACAGTTTCTATAGTATAATAAACAATCTAGAAGGGTTATAGTTTGTCGTAAAGTAATAGAGATATTGATGAGATAGGAACAATGCGTCTAGTTGGCTGTCAAACTGGCCAAGTGTTGTACATGCAATGCATATATATATATATATATATATATATATATCTGTTTGTGTCTGTATAAGAAGACGTTGGGAGTGGTTTTCCATTTGTCCGCTTCCGTTTCGTCATGGTATCATATCATATCGTCCATTTACTTACAAATATATTTATATATATATGCCTATACATATTTGATGACAAAACAGGCAGTATTTCTATATATACATATATATGTATATTATATAATAAAATAACATGTACATTAATTATCTGAGCAGATTTTATTTTTTTCTATTTTACTGCAGCTGTTTCTGGCGAGGCATCTGCTTATGTATTTGTTTTTTTTCGGAGGAGAGCCGATTGCTAAACGTTGAATCGTATTACTTATTTCTACTCGATAGGATCTTCTTTCACATATTCTATATCCAGATAGGAAAGTTCTCGTATAAGGTTGTTGATCTGTGGAATCCACTTGTTTCTTTGCTTTCAACTAAAATATTGTTTTTGAGTTTAAGCATAGGCAAATGACTTAGACATTTAAACATAAATTAATGTATCATTTAAAAAAAGATTATGATGCCACATATTTAGCATTAACTTTCTTGATCTTTTCTTAACTACGTACTCATTTGACAAGTCAACTCACCAAATCCGAATTATGAAATCAGAATGTACTGATGTGTCCTATCAAAAAAAGAGTACGGATGTGGTGGATCCAAATCAATCAAGTATATAAACAATTAATGTGTCGTAAGCTAAATAAAGTAAGTTAGGAGAATGCTAGTTTACGCTATAACAGCTACTTTTACACACACATATATATATATATATATATATTTATATATTTATATATATTTATCAGCCTTGAGCCCGTCAGCAGGGTGACAGTAAAAAGACGTGAACTTTAAATAAAAACTCTCAGATTCAAAATTTAAGATTGTATTTTGATTTTGATTTAGTATATATATACATACACAAACCTTATTTTGAATTTTTTTTTTAAGAAAAACACATATATATTATTATAGGTGTTATCTTGTACACAAAAAATTAAAGATTATATATAATTGAAATCCAACTCACAATTCCATCGAAAACCCTCTCTGACCACTCCAAATGTCATTAGACCACGTTGATTAGTTGGAAAAGAACTTCAGAAACAACAATCATACAAACACTAAAAGATCGTCAGAGAAAATTATATATATATATATATATATATATATAGATTAGAAAACAAATATAGAATGAAGACTAATTTCCGGTATTGGAAAGCTAACCTTACATCAATCACTGATTTATAGGGGCATGTCAATCCGACGTGTGACTTGTTGGTTGGTTTTTAAAAGTATTGTTAGTGTGACGTATCAATCTGAAATCTTCTTCTTGATGTTTTGTAGAGGCCAAGCCTTGGAATTAATGTATGTTTGTTGTGGAGATAAATGAAAAGAGTTTATCCTTTATATATAGTAGTTAATTAGTTAATTCAATGATATTTCATTTGCTTTAGAAGAGGAGGATTTTTAATTTAAGATGCAAATGACATGTCCAAACCAAAATTATATATGTTGGGGCAAAAAGATAATAAGAACAATAAATATTTAAAGACATGTCAAAACCAAAATTTTATATACTGCGGCAAAAGAGAATAACAACAGCTATATCTAAAATAAAAAATAAAAAGAAAAATTATTATGTGTTGCAGTATTATCATTGATCATTGCCGATAGCCAAAAAAACAGATTAAAAAAAAGAATAATAATAATTATATCTAAGAAAAGATACATATTTATGTATTGCAAGCATTGTCATTCGTCATTGCCGATATCCAATGAAACAAATAAAATTTAAGACTTTTAAATGATGAGTTTCATCTTAAAAAATCTATTTATTAAGCAAAGTGATATGAATGTTCATTATTGTTTTTATTCTTTCATGATATATGGGATTAGGTTTTCTTTTCTCTCTCTTTTTTATTTTTAATAACCCGTAACAAAGAATTCTAGCCAAAGTTTGATGTCCAATAACATGTGATACAAAAATAAAAGTAAAAGGTACGGAAAAGGCATCTGCTTAATTAACTTGACTCTCTAATTTTGCTGTAATTATACCTAGTTATTGTTGGATATATGATTCAAATTAGTTTATGCATAAGTTGTTATTTTGTGAGTTTGCCAAATTGTCAATTTTGTGTCCCATCGAGAGTTTATAAATAGGTATATTGTGTATACATAGAGTTTTGTGTAGTCGGAAAAATAAAGAGTATGTGCATCTTCTTTTGAGAGAAAGTTAGAATAGAGATAGGTAAAAGGTACAAAAGGTTTTATGTAACGACTTATGTCTCAATTTGGTAAGACATTTTCCACTTTGAGTCTCGTGCACGCATGATTTTGCTTTTGAGCTCAATCTCAAAATGCCTCATACCATCAAGGAGGCATTGGTCATTACAAATTATATCAAAACTAATACCCAATTAGAAGTGTGGCTAACAAGGATGTTGGGCCCCAAAAAGAGGGTTGATTGTGACAGTCATCAATCCCTATAAAAATAATGATAAACATTACTTGAGAATGGATTATGTGATGGTTCATAAATAAAAAGATCACCTCTTAATAGTATGAGACCTTTTAGAGTTAAGTCCAATAGCAAAACCATGCGGTATGAGACCCAAAACAGATAATATCATACTAAAAGAAGGTATGAGTCGTTACATTTTGGGTAGAGAGAGGTTGAGAGAGTTTGTTGAGCGTCTAATTCTAAAAATAGTAGTGAATTTATCCTCTCTCTCCCGTAGACTTAGGCAACTTTACCAAACTACATAAATTCTTTAATCTTCTCTTTTATTTCGATTTTGGTTTTTTTTTTTTTTTTTTTGCTGCACTTTGGGTATAGGAGTGTTTTCCCAACAATTATAGTACTTGTAACAAACATCACAAAAAGTATTTTGGTTTTCTTCTTTTCCAAATGTAAGAAACAAAAAACACAACCTAGCTAGTGCTGAATAAATAAGTTATAAATTAGGAACATTAACCGAACAATTAGTGTAGTACGTGCGCTGTGATATCATCATCTTAGCATGTTTATCCTTTGCGACAATATCCCAATTCCCTTATCCTAGATAAGACTTTGTCATGATCTCATGAATTTTCAAAGTTTATAACTTAATAATTAGCCATGGCTATTAAGTTTCTAGCTAATACATATACACGTACATTAGTAAAATGGCACACGCTTTAAGCGTGGACAAACAAAGCAAAAATAATTATAAATAATTAAATATTTTTTTAATTTTTATTTAAAAAAGAACCAAAAAATTAAAAGTCTAAAATAAAAAAAATAAACCAATAAAACGGACTAAAATTTAAAAAAAAAAAAAAAAAAAAAAAAAAACAGAGAGAGAGAGGGTAAAAAATAGATCTCGTTCCGTTTTGGACGAAAACATTAACTTTTTTTTCTCCTTTCTATATATTATAGATTATTGGTTAATAAAACAAGGTCTCTAATGTATATCTATGTTAGACAATATACTACAAAGATTTTAACTAATTGTACTATGCATTAACAAAATATTGTTTTTTTTAATGATCATTTATGACTTTTTTTATTTAAAAAAAAACATTTTTAAATTTTAAATGTGAGAGTTCATATTTAAATCCTCCCTTCCACCGGCTGAACTAACCTAGATTAGAAAATATTCGTTTATGTACTTCAGAGTTTACTACACTCGAAAACATTAGAATGTTATATAAAAATTAAGTACTACAACTATAGTCATTATTTCAAACTATATGCAGCTTTTAAATTAACGTTCAATATATATATATATATATATATGTGCTATAGCTAAAGCCTAAAACCCTAGCAGTATTCATGATATATAACCATCCATCAATATTCTTCTTAATTATAAAGTTCTTATCGGATAAGCACTAGATCATCGCTCTTTAATTGATGGATAATAATTTTTGGCGTCGTGGAAGTCTTATTAGCTGATATATATTCAAGGCAAAAGAAAAACTAACGTCAGCAAAACGTTCTCTTTCCATGCTTTATGTCATTTAAAAAAAATTTAAAATGAGAAATTAATTAAGATAATTGTTAGATTATGTTTATAATAATTTGTATGCCCGTGTTTCTAATTACAAACTGAATAATATATTTGAGTACAAAACATCTTATTAAACAATAACATATATATATAACCATTCATGCTCACATAGCCACAAAATAGCTAGGGCGGTGGACCAATTTTGACTCGCCACTTCATGAGGAAAAGGTGCTTAACTTTTGGATGAATGATGAAACCTAATTAATACGTAATCACAGAATTAAGCTGAATTTATAATGTATACCTAATATGTTTCTATTTTTTTAAAAAAAATTTGTTTATTTTACATGCATGTCATCACTCTTTCTTCATAAAATATTATTATTGGAGGGTTGGTGGTATGCTTGCTTGTAATCTCTATCACATTTCATGTCCACACCTTATATGGCATTTCTCCATCACTTTGATATATATTTAATTAATTTGAAGGATTACGCAGGAAATCTAGGTCCTACTCCTACTTGATTTTGTTCTTTCTCTCAATTAATCTTTCCAATTGGTTGGAGAATTACGTAAGATTGCAGTCCGCAATTGTAGATTTAACCAAAAATGGTTTCAAATTATCCCCTTAATAGATTTTAACCAAATAATGAATTACAGATTTTTTTTTTTTTTTTTTTTTTTTTTTAAGGAAGGAATTAGAGAATTAGTTATAAACCAAAAATAAAGAGACTCTACTATATAAGAATTTTATGATAAAAGGATATCAGGGATATCCTCATATCTCCGATCTAGTGAAAATAGAAAAGTGTTAACCACTATGACTATTAATTGGATGATAGAAGATCATAACCTGGAGCCTTCACGAGCTGACAAACCATGAGCTCAAAGAGTTTTCTTAAAAGCATAGTCTATGCCAACACAATATTGATAGATTTTTTCGCGTGGTAAGACTTCCATGCATAATTTGGTAGAAGTAAAAGGCTCAAATAGAACATTTTTGTCACCATATATATATATATATATATATATATATATATCTGTGGTTAAAAAGGAGGGTTAGACGTTGGGGACATGTATTGAAAAGATGATTACTACTTTTTGTTGGTAAATTTGAATCATTTAGGAAAGTGTTCATTGTGGGGGTTGTTATTTGATATTCTTGAAATATGTCATTCTTCATCAACTTCGAGAGGCATATATAGATTTGATATCATTTCATTAGCTTTGTATAATATTCTATAAGTTATTAACAAATACAACTCATGTCATCTTTATTTGGTGTCAAGTCATTGTTTTTAAATAAATTGCATATAAAACCAAGGTATTTGCTTGTTTTTCCTGACTTTTCCACTCATGCTTAGGTGGAGTAGTCTATTTCATGGTTCTGTTTCAAAAGAAAATTGACTCTTTGCGTATTCGAAAAAGACCCCCCTTAATTATTTTGATTTAAAGGGTTACGTCAATAATGTCGCCCATTTCATGAATGGTTGACACTTTTTGTGGATGACATTTGACGATATAAGTCTTTTTGTTAAATAAAGTTTGGATTGATAGCACAAATAGGCCCCAAATTTAATTTTAAGTTTGTGACTCCTGATTTAATTCAATGAGCAAAAATTCCTTAAATTTATATTTTAGTGACAAAGGTTTAAAGCGGAATAGTCAATAAGGCTCAAATGACCTAATTCTAAGGGTAAAACTAAAAAGGAAATTATATTACCATCTTTGAAATTTATACACACCTCGTTAGGTTTTGTTTTGAAAACGTTTTTCACGTTTTCCAATAAAACTGTTTTGAAAAGCGATTTTAAACTCGTTTTTTTTTTTTAGACAAAATCAGAAAAAATAAAAAAAAATAAAAAAAAGTTGGTTTCGTGTTTTGTTAAAGAATGAGAAATGAAGTTGTTTTTCTGATTCTCGTTTTCCTTTTCCGTGACTTTTTTTTTTTTTTTGTGCAAAGACATTTTTTAAACCTTATACACCCGACAAATATTTTTAGAAATATGCACAAACGTAATATTTCTTTTCCTTATATTCAAAGCAATCTCTCTATAAATACAATCAAATATAATTTCAAAAAATATCTCAAAATCATTCTCATTTCTATTATATATCGAAAATAAAATCATTTTCAAAATACTATCGGGATACATTTTTAACTAAAGGAAATAAAATGACACTTTACGTGAAAATCAAGAAAAAAAGATAATGACGCCACCTTGTGCATCTAACAAATAACTACCACCCCTGTCCTGAGTTTCTGACTTGGAAAGGGAGAGGGGGGAAAAAAAAAGTAACCTTTTTATTTTTTTTTTATTTTAATTGCTCATTCACGATTCCTCAAATCAATTTGAATAATAAATTTCTTTTCAATTGAGCAAGCACGACTCTTTTCACTCACATGCATGTGATTTCCTTTGTCTCTGTCTAGTTTTCTCTCTACCTTGTTCTTTTTTTTTTGCCCCCCTCCCTTTTTTCTTTTTAATGCTTAGTTATGAAGTCTTTTAGCTGCTAATACCTCTTCATTTATTAGCATAGCCAGGAAAGGAAAATGCAAAAGCTAGGACTATATTTGTCGTTTTTAGTCAAAACAAGCAAGTAGCAATTAAATATAGACATTGATGGAGGGAGGTAAAAGTAAGCAGATATAATATAACCAAATAAGGAAAAGGGAAAAAAAAAAAAAAAAAAAAAAAAAAAAAAAAAGGACAGAGAGTTAGGAAGTCATGGTTTTAGTCTTTTAGGACGTGTTTGGCATGCTAGATTGGAACCGCAAGGGTGCAT
>CM046368.1:9362040-9385558 GCA_025413025.1 Ficus hispida | reverse complement strand
CCGCCTATAGAATGGAGCTCCTGGCTAGGAATCAAATGCATGATCCGAGAAAATGATAGAAGACCAAAGAGGCTTTGATCAACGAATCGTGTCACCTCTGCATTTATGCTTCTAATCACTATTGAATAAACGGCTGTACCAGCAAAATATGAAAGAAAACACTATCCAATAAAATGGATTTCTAACGAACCCTATTTGGTTAAGTCTCGCCTCCTGCCAATACTCGCAACTGTGAATGGAAGTGGGTCTGCTAGCTGTGATGCGCTGTTGAAGGATCCGAGACTAGATACAGGTCTCGATCTCACTCTATAAAGTCAAGGCAAGGATACTATAAAATGCTTCTCAACCATGCCATAAAGCAAGGATTTGATCAAATATGTTATATAGGGGTGGGGATTCCAGCACGATCAAGATAGAAGAGAATATCTTGTCAAAGTACGTTTCAATTCATGAGTGAGCAGATTAATATACGTCTGACTTAACATACATGATTTCTAAACTTGATAATTTTTTTTTATAAGAAAAAGTTTGAGAAAGGAGCAATCGGCATCAACGTATTTCCTTTGATAACATTCACGATGCTGATAGGAATATTTCGTTAAAGGCTCTACATGCTAGATCAATTCCAGTCCCAGACACCTTAAATTAAGTATGAGGTTGGGAGGAAACAAAACTTCATATTTAAATCCCCCAAGAAATCAACTGACACTCGAATCTTTCACCACAGTCACTGCACTTTATGGTTCTATTCGTGTTACTTGATGCAAGGTCCTTCCTCTTAGTTCTTTCAAATAAATTTATATATAACAACTCAGTGGCCTTGGATATTCGGAGTCAATTACAGTAAAAGATTTTAAAACAAGATAGTTTTGTTTCCTCAATTTTTAAAAGTTTGAAATCGTTTTTTTCTTAAATATATAAAACAAAAACAGGATTTACTAAAATACTAGTACAAAAAGATTTTCGGAAAACCGCTATGTAATCTCCATCGTTTATTCTAATATTTGTAGTAGTGATAGTGTTTTCTAACAATAATTTCATTTTTTTTGTTATTGGAAAAAGAAACTGTATTTTTAAAATTAATAACATCGTAGCTATTACTACTTGGAATATATATGTACAAAGTTTTTATCTCTTTAATTAGTCGTTACTCAATTGAACTCTTATTTTGGTTTTAAGATGGCTTGAATCTAAGGAAAAACCTTTACAGGAGAAGAATTTGGACTGAATATAGAAGAACTTAAATTGATCAATCCAAATTTTGAAATATTGAGGACAGATAATGCATTGACAATCAATAAAAATCAAATTGCTTAGAAAAAGATGAACTATATCTGGTAAGAGGGATGTAAAATAGAAAAACAAGGAGTAAATATCTAAGTGAGAAAAAAATTATAGGAAAAAGTTTTCTTTATATTGATTTGATAGAAGAAATAAAGAGAGAAAAGAAAAATATCTAATCTAATGTTTTCACAATTTTACCATTAATGGTTGTTGTACAGATATTTGTTTTGTCAAATTTTTTTCTCCCCGAAGTTGGACAGATTAAAAATTTGTGGGTTTTGTAGATTTACAACTTCCTTCTTTTCTAAAATCCTCTCTAATAAACTGCAACCCGATTCCCTTTTCCTCTCCAAACTGTCTACTATATAATTTCCTGTCTCTCTATTTTTCACTCTACCAAGCCTAGGCTAATAAGATGGTAATCTTGAGTTGTTGGGCTGATTTAAAAAATAAAATAAAAATAATGGGATTTCTTCATCGGCAACGACCATAACAATGGCAGAGCTATATGCTCCTGCACCATATATATCTGAACAGAAGCTTAATTATCAGATGTAAATATAACATATTTTAGATACCTTGACTTAGTGAGTCAGGATTTGAATTCAATAGGTGCAGGTAAATTTTTAATTCAAACTTATTAAGAAATTAGATAATTTTTCTAATTTTTCTTAGTAATAAAAATTTTATAAATTATGCTACATGTTATATGGTTTTTAAATTTTTAATGTCTATAAATACAAATATAGATTAAACTAATATAGACTTAAAGTTCATAAATTAAAAAATAAAAAAAAAACTAAAAACTCCATAAATCTCAGTAATATTTATCAATATATAACATAAGTTTAGATATCTTAATAAGATTATTGTTGGTCATTGAAGCTAATAAATCTTGGGTAGCATTATTGTGGTATGGGACTAAGGAAGATGAGACAGAAGAAAAAAAATGGTGGTGGAACCGGAAATTATAGAAGAGAGAGAGAAAAGAGAAGGAAAAAAATAGAAGAGAACGGAAGGAAAGGAATAAAAAGAACATAAACATAAAAATAAAAGTAAAATCTTTAAAAAAATTAAAGGTTGAAATTTGAAATCAATACGGAAAGAGAGAAGCTCTTAATAGTTAATTTTACAATTCAACAAGAAGAAAAGAGTTCAGCCAAGGCCGAAGCCCAAAACATGATAGAGTTTGCACAATTTACCGGCGGCACTAGTTCAAAGGTCTAGTACGTGCCCCATTAGTGATAATGTGTATCTGTCCTTCTAACGATATGATTATAAGAGTTGTTTTTCCGTCAGCATTTTATGAAAATTGATAATGTATACCATCCTTGCTTAAGGTTTTCATTATAAAAGTTCTTTCCAGTAAAAATTAAGTGGAAGTTGATAATATGTATAATGTATCTGTCTTCTAAGGTTTGATTAAAGAGTTTTCTTCTGGTCCGCAATTGGATGAAAATTATAATTTAATAGGGTCAACTTATAAGTCCACTAAGATTCCTCTTCTTTGATTGATCTATCTTGTGAGATTATTTTTACATCTTGTTTGTGCGAATCTATACATTATATAGAGTTCATCCGAAACGGTTCGTTTTAGACGAAAAGCTTTTGTATTTATTTTTTGATTCTCCAATTTTTTTTAGACCATTTTTTTTTTCATTTTTAGTTATTTTTTCGTGTTGATAAATTTCTTTCATTTTAGTCTTTTTATATTCTTGGTCTTTTTTTTTTTTTTCATTTTTTACATATGTTTTTCTTTACTTATAATTTTAATCTTTAACTACTTAGAAAAACATAGACATAACACATGCTTTAGACTATAGAAAAAAAAGTACCTAATTTTAAGATATATATTAATTCAAAAATTAAAACGTGTCAGGATTTTTTTTTCCTTTCATTTTTAGGTGGGTTGGTGGTGTAGTGCTATTGCTAATAGAGAAAGTACCTTAATAACAAAAATATAGATATCATTATATTAATATGTATAAAAAATTAATAATAAATAATATAACATAAAATTAAATAAAATTAATTAAAATTTATATCATATTAATTAAAAATAAAAAATTTATATTATATTGATAGGATTATTTAAGTAATTTTCTGTCGCTATAGGATACTCTCGAACAAAGTCACTCTCAAAAGACAAACAGAGTCCCGCATTGGTGGGTGGGACCCACATTGTACCACTAATATTTATGTGAGACTTCTAATACTCAGGATTATATTTTTTCTTTCTTTTCCTGCGGAGCGAAACAGATATGGCTTGCAAACCATGCAGCGTGGAACAGGACAATTTTATTCTTTTTATTATCGTAAAAGTTACTACTATCAGAAATTTTGAAATTCAGATGAAAACTTTGATTTTAGAAGGTGTTAGAAAAATCTTTTGGGTGTATATAATCTTTCCCGTTAAAGTATCGCCCAATACATCGATAAACATTGATGAAAATATGACTTGAAATATCATTTCCATGACAGATACAGTGTAATATATATGTACAAAGTTTCGAGACGTTTCAGGACAATTAATTAGCTAGACGCCAACTCCAACTTGAAATTCAAAATTCAAAGTTTCATTGAGAAAAGGCGGGAAAAAAAAAAAAAAAAACAAATAATGAAGGTCAAAAATAAGCTCCTTCATGAACCAATAAAATATGCGCGTACAGCCGCCAGTAGTCCCCCAAGTCCAGTTGGCATGTATTTTCATAGCCAAAAATCATCCTATAAATTCTCATGCCATATTCCAATATTTCTTCATCACCAATTAATCCCCAACCTTCAGCTACCAGTAGTTCACACACAATATGAATATGGCTTCTTTTTCCGATTTGTATTTCCTTCTCTTTTGCTCTCTTCTTCTCTTGTGTCCGGCCTCCATTAATGGCCAAACTCATTCCGACCAAAAGCACTCATCTACGCATCTCCAAAGACCCTCCACTCTTCAATACACACCCTCATCTCTCAAGGAACCCCCCACGTTCCCGTCAAGCTCACCCTCGATCTCGGCGGCGAGTTCCTTTGGGTCGACTGCGAGCACGGCTTCAACTCCTCCACCCGAAAGCCCGTCCCTTGCCGCTCTGCTCAGTGCAACCTCAGCGGCTCCAAGGCCTGCACTTCTAATCCCAACCCGGCGGATGACGTCTGCGTCGAAATTCCAACCAACACCGTCATCGACCTGGGCACGGGCGGTGACTTTTCGCAAGACATCGTTTCGATAGAATCCACCGACGGGACTAATCCCGGCAGAGTAGTTTCCGTGCAGAAGTTTCTCTTCACTTGTGCCCCTACCTTCCTCTTGAAAGGCCTGGCTAGTGGTGTCAAGGCATGGCTGGCCTCGGAAGGATCCCGATTTCTCTTCCTCGACATTCTCTGCCGTTTCAGCTTTCCCCGGAAGTTCGCCGTTTGCCTGAGCTCTTCAACCGCCTCCGATGGTGTTGTCATTTTTGGGGACGGGCCTTACGTCGTGTCGCCTAAATTTGATGCCTCCAAGTCCCTCACTTACACCCCGCTCATCCGAAACCCGGTAAGCCTCATCGGCGGGTTCCAAGGCGAGGCATCGGCGGAGTACTTCATCGGAGTTAAGGGCATCAAGATCAACGGCAAAACGGTAGCCTTGAACACAACACTGTGTCATTTGACAGCGAAGGTCACGGTGGAACTAAGATCAGCACCGTTGCTCCATACACGGTGTTGGAAACATCCATCTACAATGCCGTCGTCAATTCATTCGTTAAGGAGCTCGGCAACAAGGTTACTAGGGTTACGCCGGTGTCGCCTTTCGGTGCATGCTTCAGCACGAAGAACATCGGCGTCACGAGAGCCGGAGCTGCCGTGCCGCAGATCGACCTAGTGTTGCACAGTGAGAAGGTGGTGTGGAGCATTCTTGGAGCCAACTCCATGGTTACGGTCAGTAACGATTGTGTTGTGCCTTGGATTCGTTGACGGCGGTCCGATTCGATTCGTCGATTGGGGAGTGAAGTTCACGAAGACTGCCATTGTGATCGGAGGGCATCAGATTGAGGACAATCTTCTCCAGTTTGATTTGGCTGCTTCTAGGCTTGGATTCAGCTCTACTCTTCTGACCAGGAAAACTAGTTGCTCCAACTTCAACTTCACATTCTATTGCTTAGAGAGCGACCCCAAGAAATTAGAATATTTATTTTATATTGTGGTCGAGGTGACTATATAAATTGCCATTACTTCTTGTTTGCTTAAAATGGCTTGGCTGATGATCACCACTGTGTCTCTATATATGCTTATATGTCTAGATATATGTGGTTCGAGCTCAAACAGGATTAATTAATTCTCAGACATCTTTATTTATGAGCAAATCTCTCTCTCTCTCTCTCTTGTTGACTGAATTTAGTATTTATATCATGACCTGTGTAAAACTACCAAAAAAAGAAAATAATAGAGAAACATATGGTGTTGGCATCTCATTAAAAAAACAAAAAAGAAAGAAAGAAAGAAAAAGAAGAGAAAAAATACTAATGAATTAGGAAGCTTTTCTTTGGTGTGACCATATGCAGATAAGATCCTTTGAAAATAATTACTCAAATTCGCAGCTTCAATATTTGGCAGCATATATTTATGAAATTTTTTTATTATAAAAAGATGCATTGCTGTATGATTCTTTTCTTTTTGTCTATAAATATTAATGTCTTATTCTTATATCCCACAAAATCCAGGAAAAGGATGGAATCGAGTGGTGGGGGAGGGGGGCGCTGGGGTCCATTATAGTCAAACGAGACTGCTAGAATATCCTGCCCCAAAAACACTACTGTACACTTTTCCCGCACAGGTTGATTAGTCCATATTTGGAAAGTCAAACTTTCTGAAAAGAAATGAACTAGTCATAAACTATTTTCTCCAATATCAAATATATTTTTTTTAAAAATTGAAAAAATTGATACACGTAAAACAATACTGAAAAAAGGAATTTATATTCGGATGAGCTATCGTGATACAAATATTTATTTTATTCTTTAGTTTCACATTTATTAATTAGAAAACTTATACTCAAATACAGTACATAGAAATTAAATATTTTTCTTTTTTAGATACATATACCTGTCTTTTTTATTTTCTTTTTTTTTACTGAACTGTGTCTTTACTGGGCCACGAAAATAAAATGAAACATGATGCAAACATATATATGATAACGTGTGTAGCATTTACCAATATTGTTCGAATAGATAAATAGTCTTTTTTTTTTTTTTTTCAAATGGTTCATTATTAATAGATTTGATAATCTATTATTGATAACGTAATATCAATAAGTTCTTAATTTATGTCAATTAATCTTTCATTGCTCCACCATGATTTTTTTTTTTCTTAATGTAACTAGCAACCATTATTAAAAATTAAAGAAAAGAAATCGTACAAATCGAAAATAGAAAAAGATAAAAACAAAAAATGAAAACTAGAAAACAACCAAAAGCAAACAAAATAAAAAAGAACATCAAAAGAAAAATCGTTAAGATTTTCTAAATTTAATACTCTTTCCCTCATAAGTGCTCTAAGCTTATAAGAGGCATTTTTCTTAGAAGCTTAGAGCACATAGAAGACTCATAACTCAGCATCAAGACCATTAAACAAGTAAATTAGATGATCATTTGTGAAATGGGCTCACCAGTGCAGCAAGGGTGTTGCAGAGAGATTAAGCTTCTGAATATACTCCATTGCCGTCATTCCACCCTTCTTCAGAAACTGAAGTTGGTTTCGCAGCTCTGTGATTCTTGCCATTGAAGCTGAGGAGTAGATCTGCTCTCTAGAGCATTCCACATCTCAAGAGCCGTTGTACATTCACAATCTGTCCCATGATTCTTCTGTAAGTGATGCATATACCCAGCTCATGATAATGCGGTTTGAATCGACGCCATGTTGTATACTCAGGATTTTGGACTCTATTTGTGGATCTATGAACTTCGGTGGACACAGATAAGAGCTGTCAATGTATTCTTCCGGGCGTTTCCAATGATTATGCTGAGTAACTGATTTGTCCACAAAACAAAGTTGTTTTGGTCAAGTTTCACGGTAATGGGTTGATTGAGTGATGGAAGAGTAGGAAAGGCTAGCTGATATGGTTGAGGTTGGGCTGCTAAAGGCTTGATTTGGAAGATTTGGAAATGGGTTTTGAACAACATTCGGGTTAGCTTCTGGCGAGCTGTAGGATGTGAGTTGTCTGTAGATGCAGTAGCAGAGGGGTAATTTTTCTGGGTTTGACGTAGTGTTTGGCTTGAAGGTAGCTCTGATACCATGAAAAAGTAGATAATGGTTTCTGGGTTTTTAGGAAGAAGAGGCAGAGAGGAAGAAGATGATAATTTGGGAATTAGAATTTGATTCTGATTTTCCATTTTGTTTTTGTCTGTACGTAGTAGGTCTATATACAAAACGTTAGTTTCTTGTGACAAACTTTACACATGACAAACTGTAATAGAACCACCTATTCAAAGAATAAAGGAATAAATATATTTTGGCTAAAAGTAAACCAGCAGGCAATATCCTTGTGATAAGATGAATCCATTGAACTCATTCTATCAGGCTCGCTTATGGGCTGGACTGTAGTCATTATGAAAAATTTTTTCTCTTTCGGCTCTTCTAATTTCTTCGACGAATTTGAAAATGATAATTTCCATCTTTTTCTGAGTATATATATAATTTTTGAGGTCACAATCTACTTCAAAGTTTTTTTTTTTTTCTTTCGAAAAGTCTTCATCTATTAAATCTACGGCAATAGAGTTGTAAGGCTCCACTTTTTGTCATTTCTTGATTTTTTTTCCCCTATCTGTTGGTCACTAGACCAAACCCTTCATTTTCCATTAGGTTATCAGTAGTAACATCATGCCCATCTCCTTGCAGGCATTAAAAAAGAGAAATTTGAGAATCAAAGGGAAGTTCAATGGAAATTACGCCCATACCATATATTTGAGTGACTAGAATAGGAACACCTTTATTATTATTAAGAGGAAGATCGACTCATCTTTAGATTCCAATGCATTGTTATGCTCAGAGTTATCAGATTCTGAGTCGACAATGCTAGCGCTATTAGTTAATAACGAAATAGCTGGATATTCGATTTATAAAGGTTGTGGAGAAATAGACCTTATATATATTAATTCATTGATGAATCATCATAAAACATAGTTAAAACAATTAATGACTTTCTAATTAAACCAAAGTTGAACATTTTTTTAAAGGGATAGCAATGTAATTTCCCATTTTACTTATTAATGCAAAATCATTCAAAATGTTAATTTTCTACTATCTTCTTAGTATATAAAGAGAATACTATTATTTATCACAATCACCAATACGTTAACAGTATATTACTATTAGTAATACATTATTATTATCCACTTGATTAGCAAATAGCAGAATCACATGATGGCAACAAGTACGCCAATTATTAGACGTTATATTATCTATTACAGTATCTATAACATTATTTAATGGTTGGATTTTGGTCAAATTCACTCGCTGAAATTGAGTAATTAATTAAGTAAAAATTGAATTGAATTCGATTGGATGTTTACTAACGAAATTGACTGCTAGAGCTGATTGTATTAAAAAAAAAAAAAAAAAGAAGTGAACACTTTTTAAATTATCGTACTGATCAGTTAACTGCATTAATATTATAATTAATCAAAAAGGATTTAAATGAATTATAAGCTTATATATCGTTTACATAACTCTACTAGCCAAAAAGAAAAGGAAAAAGAACATAAGAAATAGAAACCAATGGTCCTAAATAGTAAGAAAAATGCTCATCAAGTATACCATCGGAGCTAAATACTATATTGATGTATAAAATACTATTATTAATATATAGAAGATGTACTTTATTTACAATGAGACTTGAATTTAATTAGTAGAGATAATAGGTGATGTCAAATACCATCGGTCTTTTTTAGAATATTGTTCAAAAGTTAAAGAAAGACCCCCATGACCCACCTTCATTAATGTTGACTTGTGGATAACATATATAATATTCAACGAAAAAAGAAAATTCAAAGTCAAAAGGGTAGAAAGTTCTTACGCGATTCATAACTCACATTTCAAACTTCCAGTCTTAATTAGTCCAGCCACAAACCACCAAAGTGGACTACCACCCAACACCACTTGCCTATAAATTCCGATGCCTTTTTACTACACTTTCTCAACTCACTATCTTCAATACACAAAATGGCTTCCTCTAATTTCTACTTCTATTTGCTTCTAATTTTCTCTCTTCTATTCTTCTCTTCCACAGCCAAAACCTCATTCCGTCCCAAAGCTCTCGTCCTACGCATCACCAAAGACAACTCAACTCTCCAATACACCACCCACGTCGCCCAAAGGACCCCCCACGTCCCCGTCAAGCTAACCCTAGACCTCGGCGGCGAGTACCTTTGGGTCGACTGCGAACAAGGCTATGTCTCCTCCACCTTCAAGCCCTTGCCGTGCAACTCGACGAAATGTCGCGGTCGCCTCTACGACGGCTCTAGGGCTTGCATGGCAAAGGACACTATTGCATGGAGTCCCCCTACAACCCTATAGCCAGCATCGGCACGACGGATAAGATCGCCTACGACGTCCTCTCGATCCAATCCACCGACGGGTCCAATCCCGGGAAAGTAGTATCGGTACCGAAGTTCAACTTTGCCTGCGCCTCGACCTTCTACTTGCAAAAACTGGCTAGCGGCGTCAAAGGCATGGCCGGGCTCGGAAGGAGTAATTTGGACTCGCTTCCTCTTCAGTTTGCCTCAACTTTTGGCTTCCAAAGGAAATTCGCTCATTGCTTAAGCCCTTCAACAAGCTTAAACGGCGCCGTTTTCTTCGGAGACGGGCCTTATGTGTTGCTTGTTAGAACTTAATCTTAATGATCTAAACATGCTGCCAATAATCCTTAATAGCAATTAGATCAAATGCGGAATAAAATTTGGATCGAAAACATACCTCCCGCCATTGCCGTTTGAATTCACAGAGTTATGGGTAAGTGTTTCTTTTGGGTTTATGGTTCTTCTAAACCTTCACTCTCTCTCGTTAGATGGTGTAATTCGTTTCTGAATGAGAAAGCAGGCTTAGGGTACCAAAACCGAGTTGCTACGTCCTCCTTTTATAGATTCTTTCCATCAAAGAATCTTTATCGGATGAGCACGTTAATGGGCGAGAATCTAGGAACAGTTATGAAGGTTCCTAAACAAATGGAATGAATATGGACCACATAATGGATATGTTCTGATTGTTATCAAGATTTTCGAATTTCGAAAATCCGTTCGGAAAATCCGGAAACGGAAAAAATCCAAACTGAAACTGAAAATATCTCAACCAAAAAATCTAACATTCTCCCACTTGGTCCATATACTCTATCATTCACCATAACAAGAAACAAAATACATGAATCATAGCGATAGGTCCTCTAAAAGCGAGTATTATCTTCCATGTATCACAATATATCATGTTCCTTAATAATAGCCCATATATCTTAATGAACAAACCCTATGTTTATTCTTGGTACAAACTTTAATGATATTTCTCAAAAATAAATAAATAATGAATATGTGCACAAAAACTAAATGAGAAAACATCACAAATAGAGTTTCATTAAAATAACATCGTTCTTACAACGAAAATCCATAAAGGAACCAAGTCCCATTCTATCTACATGATCCTTAAATTTCAATGGTGGCATGCCTTTAGTTAAAGGATCAGCAATCATCAATTCAGTGCTAATGTGTTCAATAACTACTATATTATCTTTAACACGCTCTCTTATGGCTAAATACTTGATGTCGATGTGCTTACTTCGACTACCACTTTTATTATTCTTAGCCATAAAAACAGCAGCTGAATTATCACAATATATCCTCAATGGCCTAGAAATCGAATCCATAACTCTAAGCCCAGAAATAAAACTCTTCATCCATACACCATGTGAGGTAGCCTCAAAACAAGATACGAACTCAGCCTCCATAGTGGAAGTAGCAGTCAAAGTCTGCTTTACGCTTCTCCAAGATACAGCTCCACCGGCTAGCATAAAAACATATCCTGAAGTCGACTTTCGTGAATCAATGCAGCCAGCGTAGTCTGAATCAGAGTAGCCAATCACTTCCAAATTATCAGTCCGTCTGTACATAAGCATGTAATCTTTGGTTCCTTGAAGGTACCTCATTACTTTCTTTGCAGCTCTCCAGTGGTCCAGACCTGGATTACTCTGATATCTTCCCAACATACCAACAGCAAATGCAATGTCAGGTCTTGTGCAGACCTGAGCATACATTAGGCTTCCCACGGCAGAAGCATAATGAATGTTTTCCATTTGTTCCCTCTCAAGATTGTTTTTCGGGCACTGATTCAAATTGAATCTGTCACCCTTCACAATGGGAGCTATACTTGGTGAACAATCTTTCATCCGAAATCTCTCTAAAACTTTGTTAATGTAGGTATCTTGAGATAGACCCAGAATTCCTCGAATTCTATCTCTATGTATCTTAATGCCAATGACATAAGACGCATCACCCATATCCTTCATTTCAAAGTTGTCAGAGAGAAATTGTTTTACTTCATATAACAAACCCTTATCATTGGTTGCAAGTAAAATGTCATCCACATATAGAATAAGGAAACAAATCTTACTCCCACTAACCTTCTGGTATATACATTGATCCATAATATTCTCTACAAATCCAAATGAAGAGATAACATCATGAAACCTTAAATACCACTGACGGGAAGCTTGTTTCAATCCATATATGGATTTCTTAAGTTTGCACACCAATTGCTCACCATCACTAGAGGAAAATCCTTCTGGTTGTTTCATATAAACCTCTTCCTCTAGACCTCCATTGAGAAAGGCCGTTTTCACATCCATTTGTTGCAACTCCAAGTCAAAATGTGCAACTAATGCTAGAATGATACGAAGAGAATCTTTCTTAGATACAGGAGAAAAGGTCTCCTTGTAGTCGATTCCTTCCCTTTGAGTGAATCCTTTAGCAACGAGTCTTGCTTTATATCTCTCAATGTTGCCTAATGAGTCTTTCTTTGTTTTGAAAACCCATTTACATCCAATGGCTTTGGCACCATTAGGCAACTTGACAAGATCCCAGACTCCGTTAGATGCCATAGAATTCATCTCATCTTTCATAGCATCATACCATAAGTTTGATTCTTTACAATTCATGGCTTGTGAAAACGTTTCAGGATCATTTTCGGCTCCAATGTTATAGTCCGATTCTTCTAGATACACAACATAATCACTAGGTATCGCTGATTTCCTTATTCTAGTAGATTTCCTTAAAGTTGTATCAACATTTTCCGGAGGATCATGTCGTTCAACTGGTTGTTCAATAATTTCTGGCAATTCTTGAACATTTTGATCTACTAGATTGTCATCAGTGGCTTGTGGAACTTCAACGATTGGTTGTCTAACACCTGTTCTAACTTGAGGGGTGTTGTGAATGACAATCAATCTATCACTTGAAGTGGAAGGTTGAGCATCAATATGATTCCTTTCAGAAACAATATCTTGGAATCGATCGCTCCCACTAATCAAGTCATTCTCAAGAAACTTTGCATTTCTTGACTCCACAATCCTAGTGCTATGAGATGGACAATAGAATCTGTATCCTTTAGACCTTTCGGCATATCCAATGAAATACCCACTAATGGTCCTTGGGTCCAGTTTCTTTTCTTGTGGGTTGTAAACTCTTACTTCAGACGGACATCCCCAAACGCGTATATGTCGCAAACTCGGTTTCCAACTTTCCAAAGTTCAAATGGCGTCTTGGGGACAGCTTTAGTTGGAACTCGGTTTAATATATACACAGCCGTTTTAAGAGCTTCAGTCCACAAAGATTCAGGAATTTTGGAGTTACTTTGCATACTCCTCACCATGTCCATTAAAGTTCGGTTTCTTCTTTCTGCTACACCATTTTGGTCCGGAGAACCAGGCATAGTGTATTGGGCAACAATCCCATGCTCCTGAAGAAAATTCGCAAATAAACCAGGTGCTTGTCCATTCTCAGTGTATCTACCATAGTATTCTCCACCTCTATCCGTTCTCACGATCTTAATCTGCTTTCCGCATTGTTTCTCTACTTCAGCCTTGAAAACTTTAAAGGCGTCCAGTGCTTCGTACTTATTATGAAGCAAGTAGATATACATGTATCGTGAGAAATCATCTATGAAAGAGATGAAATATTCGGACCACTTATGTCTATGTCTGGACAACAAATATCTGAATGTATGATTTCTAATAAGTTCGAACTCCTCTTTGCACCTTTCTTGAACTTGTTAGTCTGCTTCCCTTAATGCAGTTCACACAAGTGTCGAAATCAGTAAAATCTAAAGTACTAAGTACTCCATCATTTACTAATCTCTTAATTCTCTGTATGGAGATATGTCCCAATCTCCGGTGCCACAACATAGAGGATTCCTCATTTATAACACATCGTTTTATACCAGTATGAACATGCATAGCATCATAAGTAGTATTATTTTGTAAATTAATATAGAAAAGACCATCAGACAATGTACCATTCCCAACAAGATCAGATTTATAAAATAAACTGAAAGATGTCTTATAAAAATTAAAGGAATAACTTAAAGGTACAAGTCTTGAAACTGAAATCAAATTCCTAGAGAAACTTGGAATATAAAATGTCTTTTCTAGATTCAAAATAAAACCACTACTTAAAACTAAAGTGCATGTTCCAACAGCCTCCACATGTGAGCGCATCTTGTTTCCTGAATAAATGCACTGCTCACTTTCCATTGGCTTCCTTAGGTTTCGCATACCCTGCAAGGTATTCGAAATATGGATTGTAGAACCAGAATCAATCCACCATGTGTTATAAATAACATCAACCATATTAGATTCATAACAGACAAATGAGATTGGTTTACCTTTCTTCTCAAGCCATTTCTGGAACTTAGTGCAACTCTTCTTCATGTGTCCTTTCTTTTTACAGAAAAAACACTTGAGTTCCTTCTTGATTCCACCTTGGGGCGGTATTTTACCTTTCCCTTTCTTTTTGGCTTGGTCATCATCTTTTCCTTGCGTTGCCATAAACGCACTTTCACCCATTTCCATCATCAATCTCCCTTCTTCCTGAACGCACATGGCCAAAAGTTCATTAATTGACCATTTATCTTTATGTGTGTTGTAGGATATCTTGAAGGGTCCATATTGATGTGGAAGAGTGTTCAAAATATAGTGCACAAGGAAAGACTCAGACATATCAACCTCAAGTGTCTTCAGTTGAGCCGCAATATCCCTCATCTGCATGATGTGCTCACGCACACCCTTGACATTAGTGAGCCTGATGGATGAAAACTTCATAATTAAGGTGCTAGCAAGTGCTTTATCCGAAGACTCAAACTGCTCATCAATAGCCTTCAGTAGTGGCTTGACTTTGTCATGCTGTTCGACAGAACCACGAATACCAGCAGAAATTTTAGTCTTTATGAACATAACTGAGAGACGATTAGATCGCTCCCATTTTTCATATCGGTCAACTTCATCTGGAGTGCTGGTCTCAATGATAGAGGTGGTTCGTCTTTCCTAATAGCATAATCAATGTCCATCCACCCTAATTGAAGAAGAATTCTCTCCTTCCACACCTTATAGTTATCACCCTTTAGTTCGGGAATATCACACTTAATATCAGAGAAATTCGCAGGTTGCATAACTGCATAAATAAAATTCACATGCTTATAATTAATTTGAGACTAATAAACATAAATCATGTTTTACCAATGTAAATCATGTTTTTCAAAATATGAATCTAGTGACATAAAACTTGCCTGTGGGCTAAAGTCCTAATTCAATTAGATCCATCTATAACTTTATGATAAAGCTATCAAATTATGTTCTTTTCCTAATTCCTGTGGGTAAGTTAGGAAATATAATTTGATATTCTATCCTAATTAATCATACAAATATAACAAAAATTCCTGTGGGATAAAATCTATTATATTACATAGATTAACTACAACTAATGTTATAATGTGATCCTAAAAGACTTAATATATAATTTTGATTAATTAAAGATGCTGTGGTACTCTCTAATTAATTAAAATTATATGGATCACTCAACATTAAATAAATCTCAATAAAGGCTCATATAATTGTACAAAAACCATAAACAATATTTACACCAAAAATGGAATAATCAATGCACTAATATTATTTATCTTAATTTTGCATGTATAATAAAACAATAAATTATACACACAAATAACAAAATAATATAAGCACATAATAATATCCACAATATAAAAATTTTGTCCTTTAAACGACATGTCGTTATTATAAACGACACAAACTTTATCCCAAAAACGACGTGTCGTTTCTTAATGCTGGAGTTTTTGGCTCCCCACTAAAACGACTTGTAGTTTTTAGCTTCATAAAACGACTTGTCGTTTTCTTAATGTTGAAGTTTCATCTGCCAACTAAAACGACGTGTCGTTTTGAACCAAATAAAACGCCTTGTCGTTTTTTACAAACGGCAGCAATTCTGAATGACAAAAACGACATGTCGTTTTTGTCGTCTTCAACCTTCAGCCGGGTCGTTTCGACCCGGTTACGGTCCGAATGGAAACCCGATGATTTCTCATCATTCCGACGTCCAAAATTTATGTTTCAAATCAAAAAATGCTAGAAATCTAATATTTAATGATTCATAACAATCGTTTGCATCATAAACGCCAGAATTTCAAATTTGAAATCTAAAAAAAAAAAAAAATTTCCATCGTAACTCTGTAAAACAACAAGACAGAGGCAATATCTCGCTCTGATACCAACTGTTAGAACTTAATCTTAATGATCTAAACATGCTGCCAATAATCCTTAATAGCAATTAGATCAAATACGGAATAAAATTTGGATCGAAAACATACCTCCCGCCATTGCCGTTTGAATTCACAGAGTTATGGGTAAGTGTTTCTTTTGGGTTTATGGTTCTTCTAAACCTTCACTCTCTCTCGTTAGATGGTGTAATTCGTTTCTGAATGAGAAAGCAGGCTTAGGGTACCAAAACCGAGTTGCTACGTCCTCCTTTTATAGATTCTTTCCATCAAAGAATCTTTATCGGATGAGCACGTTAATGGGCGAGAATCTAGGAACAGTTATGAAGGTTCCTAAACAAATGGAATGAATATGGACCACATAATGGATATGTTCTGATTGTTATCAAGATTTTCGAATTTCGAAAATCCGTTCGGAAAATCCGGAAACGGAAAAAATCCAAACTGAAACTGAAAATATCTCAACCAAAAAATCTAACATTGCTTCCTAACAATGTCGACGTCTCAAAGTCTTTGACTTACACTCCACTCCTCCTCAACCATCAAAACCTTGTCGGGGGTTTCTTGAACGAGCCTTCGGCGGAGTACTTCATCGGAGTAAAGTCGATCAAGATAGATGGAAAAACCGTCCAGTTGAACACTACCCTACTCTCTTTCGACAGATTAGGTTTTGGCGGAACGAAGATCAGCACCGTGGAGCCCTACACGGTGTTGGAGAGATCAATATACAATGCCGTTGTCCGTGCATTTGTCAAAGCGTTCGGTAGTAATGTCAGCCGAGTTACGCCGGTGACGCCGTTCGGGGCGTGCTTTAGCTCGAAGAATATCGGCCCCACGCGGGCTGGCCCGGCGGTGCCTACGATCGATCTCGTGTTGCAAAATGAGAAAGCGTACTGGAGGATTTTGGGAGCCAATTCCATGGTTAGGGTTAGTGATGAAGTTTTGTGCCTTGGATTTGTTGACGGTGGTTTGAATCCGTTGACTTCAATTGTGATCGGAGGGCATCAGATTGAGGACAATCTTCTTCAATTTGATTTGGCTGCTTCTAGGCTTGGATTCAGTTCTTCACTTCTGTTGAAGCAGACAAGTTGCTCCCACTTCAACTTCACTTCTGTTAATGCTTGAATGGACCACCCCAATTACTACGATTCTTCAATGCAGTGGGGCTGTTTTTTAGGTTAGAAATAAATAGCCATTTATAAGGATTACAACTAATCACTGTACGTGTGTATTTTCTGTTTTTTTTTTTTTTTTTTTTTTTTGCAATAAATTTTTACGATGTACTTTTTTATTGTAAAATTGTTTGAGGGAAAAAAAAAAACGTATTGAAAGAGCAAACTAGTTTAAAACAACAGTGGCTTGAAAGGGAAAAAAAAAAAAGACAGCAGAAAAATGACATCCAGATCCAGTGTATGTAAAAACGTTAATAACTTGAAAAACAACTCATGAAAGAAAAACTAATAAAAAAGGCAATAAATTTTGTGAACGACAGTCAATAAGAGGACATGACACTTGGTAGTGACATGAAAAAATGACAACTTAAATAGAGAACAAAAAACAAAAACGACGACATTCGAAACAACTCAACATTTTAAATGAAAGTAGTTTTGTTCAACCCGAAACAAAACTACTTGATTCCTTCATTTTTTTTTCCTTTGTTTAATTTCATTTTCGAAAAGGAAAGTACTCCTAGAACTTAGGTATACATCTTAACTATTTTTTTTTTTTAAATTTGCTCATAAAAGATCTGTCTTCTATTTTTTTTTTTTTTTTTTTGGAAACAAATGAAAAGGCGCAACTAGGTTTAAGAGAAAAGGCACATTATCTTAACTAGATAATAATACGAGTAAATGAGAAGATATTAGGCTTTAATCTAGAGGAAAAAAAAAAAAAGGGACATGTTTTCTTTTGGAAAAAAAGTCTAGATTTTAGGCTTTTAATATTATTAAATAGAAGGGAGAAATTAAAAGAGAATTTTATAGAGGGACAAAAAATACTATACCTTCCTGGTAGTATGTAGCTTTAAATTATCTGATTTTGATCACACTTTGTTATTTGCATAACTTCTTTAGTTTTATTATTATAGAGGGCAAAGTCTACACTAAAATTCATCTTGAGAGATAATGATTAAATCAAAAATCGATAAGATGATCCGTTGTCTAGAGTTAATCATAAAATTTTCTTCTTTTTTTTTTTTTTTTCACCCGACATCATATATAATTCATGCTCCGGATCAGTACTCACGACCTAATGGAGTTGAAAATTTCAAGGCCATTGAATTCAAGTAACCTATGATTCGATCTTCAGTTATAGACTAAAACGGCAATGAGCTAAAGTCCTCATCCAAATAGTTCAAAGAACTAAACAGAACTCAATCTTCTGAGCCAGGGTCCTAAACATATTAAAAAATTAGTACAACAATCATAAAAAGCAATTTCTTGTATAATACAAAATAAGAAGTCTTATAGCAAAAACTGCCAAAGTATAATTAAATATTATCTTTCTTAACTAAAGGATGTAGTACTTCTAAATAAGTTCCTTGCTTTGGTAGTTTGCTATTTGTTGCCTTTTTTATATACCAGTTAAAAACGCATGCCATGCACAAACATATTCAACTTGCTAAATATCTTACATATTATATTCTCCCAAAATCTTTTTTGTTGAGTAAAATAAGATAGAAACCCCCTTAAGGTTTACAATATATAATGGAGCAATTAGAAGAGAAAAAGAAATTATGAAAGTCACATTAATTTGATAAAAACAATATCTTAATGGGTTGACCAAAAATATTTAACTGGAAAAGTATTTGAGAAGATTTCTCTTAATACAGACAAATTAAGAGGAAAAAACTATTTCAAAAAAAGGATCAAAATAAAAAAAAATATTCCAAAAAGGAAAAAAAATAGTAAAAGGATGATTGAAAAATAAATATCATGCAAACATTTCAACCAAAACGAATTGTCTTAGTTGAAAGTTAATATCATGTATAATCATATATATACATACATATATATATATTTAAAGCATTCTGATCAAGGACAAATAGTTACGTGTAAGATATTCTAAATGGAGAAAATCATTGTATGACTGGCTCATTATTTCCAGAAAAGTCTGTCTAGCATTGGAAGACCAGGCAGTGCCGAAAATTTTGAGTTCTTGGTTCTAACTTTTTTTATTTTTTTTATTTTTTGTGGTAATTTACTTGGTCCTAACTTCCAACGTTCAATTCAATTACTCTTTATTATATCATATTATATTTGTACTAATAGGCATGACTTTAGTCTACTCAGGTATTTTTAACAATCGGATGATTATCCAAATTCTATTATTTGATTTAATAATTAAGGCCGTTTGAGAGAATATCTGAATATGATATTTTAGAGTTTAAGTTGAAAATGTGTGTTTGAGGGGAAAACATTTTGAAAAGTTATGTGACATTAAAAATAGTGCTATAATTTGAAATATATTCGGAAAAAAATACAAAATAGATATTGTTTTATTCGTTTCATCGTTACGAGCATTTCAACATAAAAAAATATCTCATTTCGATTTGAAATGAGAAAGTTATGGACTTTTAAAGTTTGAGTTTTTTTGAAAATAGATGAGAAAAAAAGTTTGATATAGAGTTGAGAATTTATATGGTATTTTACCATATGGAGATGTTGTCTCAAATGGACACTTAATTCTCATATGATTCAATAGGGTCATGATCACTTTTTTTTAACGTAGGATAAATGATTTAAATTTTATATTTTTTTAATAGAGTCAGATCTAATATTATCATCATATTATATTTGTAACGATAATGATCACTTATATTAGCAAACATACCAATATGCCCCACAAAGTACAAATCATTTGAACTTTGATGTAGAAGTTTTTGGTTAAGACAAAATATATAGTTTTGAGATGGACTTTTCCATTACTTGGCCTATACGTGTGTGCCCAATAGATAGAATATCTAGTAGTCTCGTTTGACCCTGATGGACTCCTATTCCTGTACGGCATTTTATGCCTGCTGTGAAGGGGAAAAAAAACTTTTTATATCGATATGTGTTTTTCTTTTTTTTCCTACTACAAAGGATTTGATAGTGAGGAATTAGATGGATTAATAATTATATCTTAATAAATTATAATTTTTAGATAATTATTAATTATAAGGGAACTCATAAGTATTTATAAGTCATTCTATTTTCTTATTCTCTACTAATATAAGACTCACTCTATCGATATTGTTATTATTTTAGTTATTTTGATTAATTTTTTAGTAATTTTATTACTAGCTTAAATCAGTTTAACGTATTGTTTATAAATTTTTAATGTAAATATTAATAATAAAGGTCAGATCGTTCAATATTTAGTTAGTTTGACAATTAAAATAACAAAATCCTTTAATATGACAAAAAAGTGAAAATACGGTTCCATTATCAAATAATTTCCTCTTTGTTTTGTTTTCTTCCTTTTCCTTTATTGTCGGATAAGAATAAGACATATTTGTCGGCAATAAGAAAAGAAACATACAGCTGTATGCCTCTTCAATATTAAAATACTTTATACATCAAAGATATGCAGAAAGTTGAAGCTGTGACCATATATTATTTACGTGATTCTTTTGGAAGGATCTTATCTCCTCAGGGTCAAGTCAAGGAAAAGTTTCCTTTTACAACATTAATGGTCATTTCAGGGTCCATAATTTCCTAATCAAGAAAGGGGTGGAAATTTTTCTTTTCACATTTATGGAAAAAGCTAGTATAGTTAGGGAAATGATTAAATAATAAACCTGAAGCAAAAAAGGATATATTACAAGTTTAGAAAATTGAGAAAATCTTTACTGATCTCTCCGGTTATTTTTCTTGTTTTGTTTGATCTGAATTTTTTTTGGTTTTGTTTAGCAGTTTTCTATTTTAGGTTTGTAAGATCTTTTTCTTTTATTTTTAACAATATTTGGCTTATTAAAAAAAAAAAAAAGAAATGTGTGAATTTAATGAAAATTCTTAGTTCTAGCTCGTACCTATAAAAAGGAAAAAAAAAACATAACAAATTGCCAAAAATATATTGTACCATATATTCCTCTCAAATGATTCTACACAGACGAATGTAGAGGGGGGGTGGGAAAGGACATTTATCGACATACAAGCATATATAGAGACACAGTGGTGATCATCAGCCAAGCCATTTTAAGCAAACAAGAAGTAATGGCAATTTATTTAGTCACCTCGACCACAAATATAAAATAAATATTCTAATTTCTTGGGGTCGCTCTCTAAGCAATAGATGTGAAGTTGAAGTTGGAGCAACTAGTTTTCCTGGTCAGAAGAGTAGAGCTGAATCCAAGCCTGGAAGCAGCCAAATCAAACTGGAGAAGATTGTCCTCAATCTGATGGCCTCCGATCACAATGGCGGTTTTCGTGAACTTCACTCCCCAATCGACGAATCGAATCGGACCGCCGTCGACGAATCCAGGCATAGCACATCGTTACTAACCGTAACCATGGAGTTGGCTCCTAAAATGCTCCACACCACCTTCTCACTGTGCAGCACTAGGTCGATCTGCGGCACGGCAGCTCCGGCTCTCGTGACGCCGATGTTCTTCGTGCTGAAGCATGCACCGAAAGGCGACACCGGCGTAACCCTAGTAACCTTGTTGCCGAGCTCCTTAACGAATGAATTGACGACGGCATTGTAGATGGATGTTTCCAACACCGTGTATGGAGCAACGGTGCTGATCTTAGTTCCACCGTGACCTTCGCTGTCAAATGACAACAGTGTTGTGTTCAAGGCTACCGTTTTGCCGTTGATCTTGATGCCCTTAACTCCGATGAAATACTCCGCCGATGCCTCGCCTTGGTACCCGCCGATGAGGTTTACCGGGTTTCGGATGAGCGGGGTGTAAGTGAGGGACTTAGAGACATCAAATTTAGGCGACACGACGTAAGGCCCGTCCCCGAAAATGACAACACCATCGGAGGCGGTTGAAGAGCTCAGGCAAACGGCGAACTTCCGGGGAAAGCTGAAAGCGGCAGAGAACTGTAGAGGAAGAGAAATCGGGATCCTTCCGAGGCCAGCCATGCCCTTGACGCCACTAGCCAGGCCTTTCAAGAGGAAGGTAGGGCACAAGTGAAGAGAAACTTCTGCACCGAAACTACTCTGCCGGGATTAGTCCCGTCGGTGGATTCTATCGAAACGATGTCTTGCGAAAAGTCACCGCCCGTGCCCAGGTCGATGACGGTGTTGGTTGGAATTTCGACGCAGACGTCATCCGCCGGGTTGGGATTAGAAGTGCAGGCCTTGGAGCCGCTGAGGTTGCACTGAGCAGAGCGGCAAGGACGGGCTTTCGGGTGGAGGAGTTGAAGCCGTGCTCGCAGTCGACCCAAAGGAACTCGCCGCCGAGATCGAGGGTGAGCTTGACGGAACGTGGGGGGTTCCTTGAGAGATGAGGGTGGTGTATTGAAGAGTGGAGGGATCTTTGGAGATGCGTAGGATGAGTGCTTTTGGTCGGAATGAGGTTTGGCCATTAATGGAGGCCGGACACAAGAGAAGAAGAGAGCAAAAGAGAAGGAAATACAAATTGGAAAAAGAAGCCATATTCATATTTGTGTGTGAACTACTGGTAGCTGAAGGTTGGGGATTAATTGGTGATGAAGAAATATTGGAATATGGCATGAGAATTTATAGGATGATTTTTGGCTATGAAAATACATGCCAACTGGACGTGGGGACTACTGGCGGCTGCACGCGCATGTTTTATTGGTTCATGAAGGAGCTTATTTTGACGTGGGGCCTACTGGCGGCTGTACCCGCTTATTTGATTGATTCATCAATGTGCTAATTTTGACCTTTGATTTTCCTTTTTCCTGTGTTTCATTGGGATTTTGAATTTTGCATTTCAAGTTGTTGTCGTCTAGTCTATGATATGATAATGTGGGTCGTGGCCACTAATTGGATTAGCACCATCTTCATTCACGAATGTACCAAGGATTTTTAATTACCATTGATTATTGTTACGATGACGTCATTTAGTACCACGCAGCATGTTTAGAGTCCTATCATTACTTTAATGTCGACCACTCACGTCATTAATATTTAAGTTAAGGAGTCACAAATTTCCTAATCTCAAGTAAATTAACGTAGCATATAAATAAGTCTAGCTACATAATAGCTCAACACCTGTAATAATTTGGATAGAAAAATTCTCGAACTCCAACACGCTTTAGAAAAGCTCGATACGAAGGACTAATTATGTATAAAATATGTTGGAGATATCAATTTTAATCTGAATTTTTGAATGATTAATTATATATGATATATGAATTGTCTTTTTTATTGGTATAAGTATTTAAAGTATTGTTATAAAAATTAATTAATATTTACTAACGAAAAACTGACACGTGAGTAAACACTCAAAAAATTAAGATGAGATTGTTGTCTCTTAACACTACTCAAT
>CM046368.1:9327346-9342346 GCA_025413025.1 Ficus hispida | reverse complement strand
TATGAAATTCGAACTTGTAACTAATCCCAACATTGACGTATTGAAAAAACTCATATAAGCAAAAAATCTCAAATATCCTTGATCATGAGACATATAATTGTCACTATAAAAAAGAACCAGAATTCCAATTGTAGTAATTAATATTGACATAATAGAAGTAAGTGGATCAATAAAGTGTCCGAACTCGAAAGAAAAATCATTATTGATGGTCCAAGACCATACGTATTGATAGATAGTACTTCTATCTATTTGTTGAATAGATAGATCCACTGAAAAAATCATAACTATACTTAACAAAAAAATACTAGGCAAAGCCCACATACGACGAAGGTTTTTTGTTGCCGTTGGAAAAAGTACAAGTCCCACTCCTATTAACATAGGAACTGGAAGTGGAATGAAAGGTATCATCCAGGAATATTGATATATATGTTCCATAAAAATAATAACTTTTTTTATTTTTTTTAATTAATATTAATTGTTTCTGATTCACCGGTTCTTATGTTATCTCTTTTAAAAGGGATTATTAAAACAAGGTATCAAAAAAAACTTAAATGGAATTTTCTATTCATAGTTATTTTGAACCTTTCTCAACTACTTCAAAAATTTCCAAGTTAAAGTTAAAAGTGGAAAAATGATATAACATGATATAACTAAGTTACTAGTGAAAAATAACTAATTATTTTATTTTATACTAAGTACTAAGTAAGATTTTTAAGAAAATATAGCAAATAGAAAATATAGCAAATTCCAATTTCAATTATTATTCCCTATTACGATAATTTATGTACATGTATCAAGACTAAAAAAATTAGACCAGAAGTACTTGATTTTGATATAAATCATAAGATGACCCATAACGTTCCCAATAAAAAAATTAGGTATTTTAGTTTGTCTATTCAGAATCATTAACTAGTTTATTTCGAGACTGGTTGATTGTGTTCCATTCCAATAAATAGAATTTAAAAAGCAATTACTAGAAAAAAAAAAGAAAAAGATTAAAGTTTTTTTATTAGGTACGTAAGGATTCTTAAGTTTGTTCGATGCTTTTTTATGTACAAATGCAGCATGCCGAAAACCAACAGAGATAGAAGGAGAAAGTCTTTTACAGAAATAGAAAGGGAAAGGGGGAAGGCTTTTGCTTTTTTTTTAATCAACTTCACAACCAATTCAATTTTTATTATTATTATATATATGGCATAATCCATCTATAGATATTGATTTGAGGAGGGATAAAAAGGTATCACAAATACCTCCGAAATACGAATTATTCTTCCTCAGATATTATATAGAAATAGAATAGAAATTGAAAAAAAAAATGATTTGTTTTAAATAATAAATGTCTTTCACATCCAAATTTTTGCAATGAATAACTTTTTGTTTTTTGAATGGCAGTTCCAAAAAAACGTAGTTCTATATTAAAAAAACGTATTCGTAAAAATATTTGGAAAAAACGGGGATATTGGGCAGCGCTGAAAGCTTTTTCATTAGCGAAATCCCTTTCTACCGGGAATTCAAAAAGTTTTTTTTGTACGACAAATAACAAATAAATAATAAAACGTTGGAATAATTTGAATCAGCTTGACTCCAAAAATGAGCCAGTTTCGTTTTGAACTTATACTATATTTTTTAATATAGAATAATAGACGTAAAAAAAAATCGAAATAAAAAAGTAAATAGTAAATAATGATTTTCATTCCCTAATGTTTTGAACCAAAAAAAAAAAGGGTACCTTTTTTTTTTTGAATTTGAAAAAAGAATAAACACAAAATTGATAGTTTTGCCCTTATTTGTATTTGAATATGTTTTTAATTCTCGAGATGGGGATTCTTATTTTCCCCATCCCTCCTCCACTTATAAAAAAGACAATTTCTATTTCTATTTATGCTATAGAACAGCAGATATAAAATCTTTAGACAAAAGCAAGGGGTTGTTGAAACTTGACACTAATTATTAAGTATAAAACTTTTTTGGTAACTTTCTAAATCACCATATATTCCCTATCCCGCACTTTCACTCCAATTGAGAAAAGCGCCCTTTCCCATTTCATTTAGGCGGATATTCTATAAAACTCTAAAAATAGTATGAAAATTATAAGTAATAAAATAATAAAAAACCCTATGTTTTGTTTGAAAGGGAGGATCCCTCTAAAAATATCTCTTTTTAGAATTCGGATTTAGAATAGAAAAGAAAGAATTTTTTGAAGGAGGACAATAGAAATCGAAATTTTTTTATATGAGATGTCCAGCCCAATACCTAATTAGTTTGATAAATCCTAAGATAAATTCATATTGAAAAAAACCTAATTGTTATTTGTTTTTTTTGTTTTAGATTCAAAAAATCAGATAAATGAGAAATTAATCATTAAAAAATGAAAAAAAAAAGAAAGAAGTTCTTTTTTGTTTTTCCCTGAATGGAAGTAAGAACTTTTTAGTTACAACAGTTCTATTTTCTTTTTATGAAAACAAAACATAAACATGAATTCTGAAAACTTCGATTGTTATTGTTAAGTTAAATAAGACTGAAACCTTAAATAACTAAATAAGACGACAAAAAAGAGACTCGTTCAATCTCTATTGAAACAAGTTTTTATTCATCAATTGAATGCTTCCTAAAAAGAAAAAGTATTTCATTGAAATTGCCTTTTTCAATCTCGACAATTGAATAAAAATAAGTTAGTATGAGTTCAACCAAGCCGCTATGGTGAAATCGGTAGACACGCTGCTCTTAGGAAGGCAGTGCTAGAGCATCTCGGTTCGAGTCCGAGTGGCGGCATGACATATTCTAAAAGAATAAGTCTATATGGAATTCAATTCCCAATTTTAATTCCTATCCTAAAAATTGGGAATTGAGGAACTTTCCTTTATTTTAATTTAAAATTGTTTATGATATTTTCAACTTTAGAGCATATATTAACTCATATATCCTTTCGTCGTTTCAATTGTAATTACAATTCATTTGATAACCTTATTAGTCGATGAAATCGTAGGACTATATGATTCGTCAGAAAAGGGGATGATGACTACTTTTTTCTGTATAACAGGATTATTAATTACTCGTTGGATTTATTTAGGATATTTACCATTAAGTAATTTATATGAATCATTAATCTTTCTTTCATGGAGTTTTCTCCATTATTCATATGGTTCCGTATTTTAAAAAGTATAAAAACTATTTAAATTTAAACGCAATAACCACGCCAAGTGCTATTTTTACCCAAGGTTTTGCTACTTCGGGCTTTTAACTGAAATGCATCAATCCGAAATATTAGTACAGCTCTCCAATCCCATTGGTTAATGATGCACGTAAGTATGATGGTATTGGGCTATGCAGCTCTTTTATGCGGATCATTATTATCACTAGCTCTTCTAGTCATTACATTTCGAAAATTCCTAAGGATTTTTAGTAAAATCAATAATCTCGTAAATGAGTCGTTTTCCCTGGGCGAGATTCAATACGTGAGAGAAAAAAATAATCTTTTACCAAACACTTTTTTTCTTTCTTCTAGGAATTATTACAGGTTTCAATTGATCAACAATTGGATCTTTGGAGTTATCGTATTATTAGTCTAGGGTTTATCTTTTTAACCATAGGTATTCTTTCGGGAGCAGTATGGGCTAATGAAGCATGGGGATCATATTGGAATTGGGATCCGAAGGAAACTTGGGCATTTATTACGTGGACCCTATTTTCGATTTATTTACATACTCGAACAAATAAAAATATTGAAAGTGTAAATTCCGCAATTGTAGCTTCCATGGGCTTTCTTATACTTTGGATATGCTATTTCGGGGTCAATCTATTAGGAATAGGGTTACACAGTTATGGCTCATTTAATTAACAATTAACATTTAATTGAATTGCAAATTAAATTGAAGAAAGGAAAGGGCTTGATGAAGACAAACATAGGACAATGCATATATATAAACGAAACTGAGTGGAACCCGCTGAGAACCTTTTGAATCAAGTAGTGTAGTGATTCAAAAGGTTCTCACAAACCCCAAAGGAATTTGGTTACAATTCAAATTGCTTTTTTTTATTTAATATTTAACTTAAAGTTAAGAGAAGAAAAAGGAACTTATTTTTAAGTGTCGAACAAACACTTTTAAAATCATATGATTGATTTATGTTTGCTTTTTGTTTTATTCATGAAAATTATCTATAAAAAAATTAGATAGAATAGCTTCAACCTTGTCGACTGATAATGAAAGAAAAAAATCCGGATAAATACCAATACCAAGTACAGGTAGAAAAATAGAGATCAAAACAAATAACTCCCGTGGTCCAGAATCAAAAAAATAAGAGTTTGTCGCAGTAAAAAGCTTGTATCCATAGAACATCTGTCGTAACATAGATAATGAATAAATAGGAGTTAATATCATTCCAATTGCCATTACAAAAGTAATTAGTATTTTTGTCATTAAAAGATATTTTTGGCTAGTAAGTATTCCAAAAAATACTATTAATTCTGCAACAAAACCGCTCATGCCCGGTAATGCAAGAGAAGCCATTGATAAGATACTGAAAGTCGTAAATATTTTTGGAATTGTGATAGCCATTCCACCCATTTCATCGAGATAAGCAAGACGTATTCTATCATAACTCGTTCCTGCCAAGAAAAAAAGCGCCGCGCCAATAAATCCATGAGAGATTATTTGTAAAATGGCTCCATTAAGTCCTGTATCGTTTATAGAACCAAGTCCTATAATTATGAAACCCATATGAGATACAGAGGAATAAGCTATTCTTTTTTTTAAATTACGTTGACCGGGAGATGTTTGAAGCTGCATAGATTATTTGAATTGTGCCGACTATCATCAACCAAGGAGAAAATATAGAATGTGCGTGAGGTAATAATTCCATATTGATCCGAATCAATCCATACGCTCCCATTTTTAATAAAATTCCAGCTAGAAGCATACAAGTACTGTAATGTGCCTCTCCATGAGTGTCTGGTAACCAGGTATGTAAGGGTATAATCGGCGATTTGACAGCAAAAGCAATAAAAAATCCAATATAGAATAGCATTTCGAGTGCTACAGGATACGATTGATTAGCTGATGTTTCAAAATTTAATGTTGGTTCATTAGAACCAGATAAACAAATACCTAGAATTCCCATTAATAAAAAGGCGGAACTTCCTGCAGTATACAAAATAAATTTTGTAGCTGAATACAAACGTTTCTTTCCTCCCCACATGGCTAGAAGTAGATAAACTGGAATTAATTCTAATTCCCACATGATGAAAAAAAGTAAAAGGTCTTGAGAAGAAAATGGTCCTATTTGACCGCTATACATTGCTAACATCAGGAAATGGAATACTCGGGATTCTCGAGTAATTGGCCGAGCCGCTAAAGTAGCTAAAGTAGTGATAAACCCCGTCAGCAAAATAGGTCCTATCGAAATTCCATCTATTCCCAATCTCCAGGAAAAATCCAAAAAATCGATCCATTTATAATCCTCTATCAGTTGGATTAATGGATCGTCCAATTGGAAATGATAACCGAATGCATAGGTTGTTAGAAGGAGTTCGATTATACATATACAAAGAGTATACCACCTAATTACCTTATTTCCTTTATGAGGAAGAAAGAAAATTAGGGAACCTGCAAATATTGGCAAAACTACAATTATCGTTAACCAAGGAAAATAATTCGTGGTAAAAACAAGATACATTTGGACCAGAAAAACCCGTGCTCAATATATTATATATTGAGCACGGGTTTTTGTCGGTAAAGGCAAAAAAAATAAAATTGTAGTCGTATTCAAGTAGGTTTTTGGAAAGTATCAATAAGCTAGACCCATACTTCGAGTTGTTTCATGCCACAAATAAACTCGAACACTCAAGAAATCCGTTGGACAGGCAGATTCACATCTTTTACAACCCACACAGTCCTCTGTTCTTGGAGCAGAAGCTATTTGTTTAGCTTTACACCCATCCCAAGGTATCATTTCTAATACATCTGTGGGGCAAGCTCGGACACATTGAGTACACCCTATACACGTAGCATAAATCTTTACTGAATGTGACATTGGATCTATAATCTTTTTTTTTTTTCTTTTTTAATAATAAATTTTCGATCTAGTAAACTTGTATGTAAATGAATCATATATTTAGATACCAGATGAATCAATGATTTATATTTGCCAGAATTTTTATAATCAATCTACTTCCGGCTCGACTCATGGGAGAGAACTAAGATACTTTGATTTCTATATTTTCGCAAACATGATCATACATTATGTATAATACATACTAAATTCGAATTTATGAATATTCTAATTTGTATGGTTAATACTACTTATCATTCATATTACTACTGATCATTCATACTACTTATTCAACAAATTCGATTGATTGATACGAGTTGATTTTCTGTTACGATAAATTGACGAAACAATAGCTGGTCCAATGGCTGCTTCAGCGGCTGCAATGGCTATAACAAAAATGGAGAAAATATTTCCTTTTAATTGGCGACTATCAACAAAATCAGAAAATGTTACGAAATTTATATTAATCGCATTTAGTATAAGTTCAAGACACATCAGGGCCCGAACCATATTTCGGCTCGTGATCAATCCATAAATACCAATAGAAAATAAATAAGCACTCAAAACAAGTACATGCTCGAGCATCATTGACTAACTCCGTACCAATTTCAATTCATTTCAATATGAACAATAATTCAAGTGATTTGATTGGTTAGAATACAACAAGTATAGAACCAAAAAATATATTGCTAATAGATCGAATCTAAAAACTTCTATTTTATACATGAAACGGTATTCAAATAGAATTGAAGGCAAATGGATGCGATAACACAAAAAAAATTGAATTTGGATTGCTGTTGCTAGTTATAAAGATTTTTTACTGACGAGCCACGGCAATTGCACCTATCAAAGCAACTAAAAGAATTATCGAAATGAGTTCAAATGGAAGAAAAAAGTCGGTTGATAAATGAATTCCAATTTGTTGACTATTACTTATCAAATCTTGCTCTATAATCTGATTGGATCGTGTAGTCCAAATAATTCCGTACCATGACGTATCTAGAATAGTAGTGATTAACGACAAAAAAATACTTGTACAAACCAGAGAAGTAACCCCATCCCCAATAGTCCAAAGATAAAAATGAAAATCTCTGGAATATTCTGAACCATTCATGAACATTACAGCAAATATGATTAAAACATTTACAGCTCCTACGTAAATAAGGAGCTGTGCAGCAGCTACAAAAGGTGAATTTGATAGAATATAGAATAAGGATATACAAACAAGAACCAATCCTAACGAAAAGGCCGAATAAATTGGGTTGGTAAATAATACCACTCCCAGACCTCCTAATATAAGACCCGATCCTAAAAAAACTAAAAGAAAATCATGTATTGGTCCAGGCAAATCCATTATATTAAAATAAGAGATAAATAAATCGAAATGCTTTTTCATGACCTTATTGAATCGACCAGGAAAAATTCTTTTATGAGACATTCTCGATTGAATTAAATTCGAATCTAATAGGTGTGAATTGATGCGGATACTGTTATTGGATCCATTTCCTTCTTTTCTTTATTCGAAATCGCAGTTTGAAATTGAAAGTCTATAACTTTAAGCAAGGGAGTTACCCGTTTTTTCTTTGAGACGAATTCAAAACTGTTCGAATTGTAAAATCGTCAATTACTGACATTGGGTAAACGACCTAGGGCAATTTGATTATAATTCAATTCGTGACGATCATAAGTAGAAAGTTCATATTCTTCAGTCATTGATAAACAATTTGTTGGACAATACTCAACACAGTTACCACAAAATATACAGATTCCGAAATCAATACTGTAATTAAGTAATCGTTTCTTGCGAATATCAGTTTCCAATTTCCAATCAATGACGGGCAGATCTATAGGGCAGACACGAACACATACTTCACAAGCAATACATTTATCAAATTCAAAATGGATTCGACCGCGGAAACGCTCCGCGGCGATTACCTTTTCATAAGGATATTGAATAGTTATGGGTAAACGATTTACGTGGGATAAGGTAATCATGAAACTCTGACCTATGTACCTTGCAGCTCGTACTGTTTGTTGACCATAATTCATGAACCCGGTTATCATAGGGAACATATTGTGAATATATTATGAATAATTTTATGTTTGTTTATTTCTCTTGTTTGATCCAAGTTGAGAATATAGGATATCATCTTCTTTACAGTGAAAAGAGTTGGGAAGAAGTTGTTAATAATAGATTACCGAGAGAAATAGGTAAAAGAAATTTCCATCCAAGATTCAATAGCTGGTCCATTCTTAGCCTAGGTAAAGTCCATCTTGTTGTGATAGGAATGAACAAGAACAAATAAGTTTTAGCTAATGTAATAAACATACTAATTGTCGGTTCAAAAACACCATATGTATTTATTTATTTCAAAAAAATCAAAAACAAATATGTACGGAATAGAGATATTCCAACCGCCCAAGTAAAGAACTGTTACAAATAATGAAGAAACTAATAGGTTTAGATAGGAAGCAACGTAAAATAAACCAAATTTGATACCCGAGTATTCGGTTTGATAACCTGCTACTAATTCTTCTTCTGCTTCTGGTAAATCAAAAGGTAATCTTTCACATTCTGCTAGGGAAGAAATTAGAAAATAATAAACCCTATAGGTTGACGCCACAAATTCCATCCCCAAAAACCATATTTTGATTGTGCTCAACTATATCAACTGTACTTGAACTATTAGATAATCATAGTCGGTGATAACATTACTGTTCCCATCGCTATTACAAAACCGTACATGAAATTTTCACCTCATACGGCTCCTCATCCTCATGGCCACAAATAAATGTAAGGACCGGGCAAGTATTAATTATCTTGATATGGTTATAGGATTGATAGAGTCAAAATTTCTTGGAAGGTCCCCAATTATACCAATGGAATTCTGTCTGCTATAAAAAAAAATCAAAAAGGATTTCTGAATTGATCTCATCCTTTAATAATTTCCATTTTTTTGTTGAGTAATAGCTTAATAAATCCTTTAATAAAATACTCTTTGTAGAAATATCTATTGATATTTCGAGCCATCATCATCATTAGTTCATAAATCATAACACAAATTTTCTTTCTATAAAGATATGAAAGAAATAATAAAAAGAATCTCTTTTGCTTCTATTGGAATTGTATTTTTTTCTATTTTTTTTGTTCCTCTTCTTCTTTCTGAGAAAAAGGGGGCCTAAAAAGAGTAAAGGATTATTTCGTTCCTGATAGTCATTTATTTAATTGGTGGATAGGAGCATACTCTGAATCGGAATTGTGGGGAATACTACCTCATCATTTCTACCAACTTTAAGCCCCAATTAGTATTCATTCTTTTTATGTTATGCAGAAGTATCCCTTTAGTTAATTTACATAAGCCCTATTACTAATCCTTTGTGTGTATTTTAGTGTTCCTTACTATCCACCCATTTTTTTTTCAATCCCCCGTTGTACTGTAATACATATAAACGATAGTGAAAACTCCATACGGTTGACTTTTGAGCCCGCTTCAAGCCAGGATGACCAATCAACCCATCTTGGGGGTAAAGAGCTTCTTCTACTTTTGTTTACTTTCATTTACCTACTGTATATCGGAAATGAGACTCAATCCGCTTTTACTGCGAATTTCTAAGTTGTTTTCTTTCGCTCATATATAACTATCTAATTTTTTTTTTATTAACTTAAAGAATAAATAAATGAAGAAAAAATGCGGATATATATTCAATTTCTTATTCAATTTCTTTTTTTTCTAGAACGAAAAGAAGAATAGGGAAAATAAAAGTTTATGTTTTAGCGAATCGCACGTAGAGATATTGATAAAACACATAAAGTTAATGGTATTTCATAACTAATCGATTGAGCAGCAGCTCGCAGACCACCTAAAAAGGAATATTTATTATTTGATCCATATCCTGACATAAGAAGTCCAATAGGAGCAATGCTTGAAATGCCAATCCATAAAAAAATACCAATATTGAGATCTGCTAAAACAAGGTGATAACTAAAAGGAATTACTGAATAACTTAGTAAAATTGATATGACTGCTATAGATGGTCCAATACTGAATAAACGAGTATTTCCTCTAGATGGAAGAAGACTCTCTTTGAAAAGTAGTTTTGTCCCATCTGCTAAAGCTTGAAGAATTCCCAAGGGGCTGGCGTATTCAGGTCCAATACGTTGTTGTATTCCTGCAGATATTTCTCTTTCTAACCACACAATTACTAGTACATCAATTGTGATTCCTAATACAAGAGTAAAACTAGGGGCAAACACCCATATGGTCTCATAGACCTCTTTTAAGAATTCCAATCGGGAAAAAGAATTGATATCTTGTACTTCTGTTGTAGCAATTATCATTTCAACGATCAACTTCTCCCATAATGATATCTATGCTACCTAATATTGTCATAATACAGCCAATTTCATTCTTAACTAACTGAGGAAGAATTTGCAAATTGATAAAAACCCGGCGGACGATTTTCCATCTCCAAGGAAAAACCACTCAGATCTCCTATCAAAAGATTCCCAATTCTCCCTTGGGGCTTCAACTCTCACATAGAGTTCTTGTTTCGGCAATTCAAATGTAGGAGAAGGTTTTTTTACTAATAATCGATAGTCAAAATCATTCCATTCTGGATTCCTTTCTCTATCAAAGTATCGGATTTCTAAATTCTCATATGGCCCCCCGGAATTCCTTCTAGAGCTTGTTGAATAAATTTTATGGATTCTGTCATTTCACCAATTCGGACTAGATAACGAGCTAATGAATCTCCTTCGTTTTGCCACTGTACTTCCCAATCAAATTCGTCGTAACATTCATAACGATCAACTTTACGAAGATCCCATTGTATTCCAGAAGCTCGTAACATTGGTCCTGATAAACCCCAATTTATTACTTCCTCTCTACCAATAATGCCTACTCCTTCAACTCGTTCTAAAAAAATAGGATTTCGGGTAATAAGTTTTTGATATTCAGTAACTCCTATTAAAAAATAATCGCAAAAATCTAAACATTTATCTATCCAGCCGTGAGGTAAATCAGCCGCTACTCCTCCGATACGAAAATAATTATGCATCATTCTCATACCGGGGCATCTTCAAATAGATCATATACTAATTCTCTTTCTCTAAAAATATAGAAGAAAGGAGTCTGCGCCCCAATATCTGCCATAAAAGGACCAAGCCACAACAGATGAGAAGCTATACGACTCAACTCCAACATAATTGCTCTTATATAACTGGCTCTTTTAGGCACTTGGATATTTCCCAACAACTCCGGTCCATTTACCAGTTATTGCTTCTGTGAACATAGTAGCTAAATAATCCCAACGTGTTACATAAGGCAGATATTGTATAATTGTTCGGTTTTCCGCAATTTTTTCCATCCCTCTGTGTAAATACCCCAATATTGGTTCACAGTCAATAACATCTTCACCATCTAGAGTAACGATGAGACGAAGAACACCATGCATTGATGGGTGGTGAGGTCCCATATTTACTCTCATAAGGTCTTTTCCTGTAGTTAGTATACTCATAGGTTTTTCCTTGATTCATACTTACGTGAATTGTTGAAAACGAAAAGAAGTTATCAAGAGTCAAAATCTAATAAATCAATAATTCAAATTTTTTTATTCTTATTCGTTTTTCAAATTAATGATTTTTTGACTCCCGAATATTCAACTGACTAATTAATTCTTTATAACGTACTCCATTTTTCTTTGCCAAATAAGATAGTAACCGTTGGCGTTTTTCCAGAATTTTCCGTAGACCCCTCTGGGATAAATAGTCTTTTTTGTGCAATTCCAAATGGGAAGTAAGTCTTTGTATTTTATTGGTGAAACTGAATACTTGAAATTCAACAGACCCGTTCTTTTCTTTTTTTTTTTCTTGAAAAGCGTGAAAAGTAACTGAGATGGATGAATTTTTTACCATAAACCGAAATCCCCTTTTCCCTTTCTTTTACTTTTAATATGAAATTTACTGATCAGTAATAATAATGCTAGTCATTTGAATTTGATATACACAATCATCTTAAGGTCGTTATGAACTTCCCATAAAATCAATCAACAATCAATACAATTTTCAATTTCATTAGGGATCAAAAAGGAGGGTATATTTCTTCAAAACAGAAAAAACCAGACCAAAAAAAGATTCTGTTGATTCATCATTTATAGATCTAACTAATATGTATATCATTAAAGTGGTATCATGTATCATAATGGAGTGTAAGACAAGGCATGTGTGCCTCTCTTTGTTTTCATATACCAGGCATGATACGTGATCGATAAGAAAAACGTACTAATAAAAAAATTCCAATCGTGGGTACATATATATTCTTATCATACTGAAACGACTGCCGTTATTGGTATTAAACCAATAACGATTCATACAAACTAAATCTTCTAATCGATAATTGGGCCAAAGAAAGAACTTTAATTTAATTAGTTTATTTTTCTTTCTAGCAAGATCCTTGCTTTTATCCAAAATGGGAACGCTTTTTTTTACGTTATTATAAAATACGGAATTTCTCTGACTACCATTTCTATTCTTCCAATTAAAACAAATTAGAGTTCTCAATTCTCTACGACGGTTGGGGAAGAAAATATTTTCAGGAACAAGCAAATCATAATTATTTTTGTCTCTATTTCCAGTCATTCTTTGATGTCTTGCAATGGATTCATAAAATTTTTTTTTATCAACATCGCCCTTTTCTCGGTATCTTTTAGTAATTTGGCGCTTATTTTTCTGAATCAATGAAATACCTACGATTTGATATATAAAAAACTGTCCATCATTTTTTACAGACAGACGAAGCGGTTCGATAATCAATATTCCGCTTTTCACCAATTCTATAAGAGTTAAATCTTTCTGAATCATCAAAATATCCAGACACATTTCTCTCCCTTGAATATAGGATATAGAAATTTCTCTTGGATTTATTAGTCGAAGCAGGAGAGAATAGATTTTGATATTATTGATTAGTCTTTGATTTGAAAACTCATCCCATCTCAACTGAAAACACAAGTAGTTTTTTAGTAAGAAATAAAGTTCTGCTTTTATGTTGCTCTTGGATTGCTTTTTCTTTCTATGTTTTTTGATGTCTGATCCCGAAGAATTTTCTTCAACATCTTTTTCTTGGTTTGAGAGAACTGATTCAAGACTTACCCGGTTTTGTACATCTGATCCAGGATTCCCTTGATCTCTGGGTTCTTTTTCTTCTTGACTTCCAGTGTCTAATTCAAGAGAGTTTTTTTGATTCGATGATATAAAAATAAAAAGATCTTGCTTTTTCTTTCCAGTTATGTTTTTATTACCATTTTCATTTCCATTAAAATTGAAAAGAAGGAAGTTGATTGGTATAATCCACGGTTTCATTTTATATGCATTCAAGAGTAGCACTAATTCTCGGAAGAACCAAAGTTCCAGATTTGATATAGGACAACTTAGTATTTCGTCATTCATTCCCATCCAATCAAAAAAAGTTCTTTTTTGGTTGAATGGGTTAATTTCTTCATCTGCATGAATTGTAAGATACAAAAGATCTTTCTTATTAATTTCATCAATTATTTGATACTTATTATTCCCAATCTTAATATTTGGATTCCTGTTGGTACCAATATCAACCCAGAATTCAATATCAATCTTATTTCTAAGATAAAAATTGATAATCCTCCAATCAAAATATTTTCTATCCGAAAATTTCTCCATATCTATAATATCATTTTCTTCTAGATAACCTTTAAAAGGGTTAGGTATAATTTTAAAAGGGTTAGGTATAAATATATCAAACAAATTTCTTTTCTTTATGTTGTAATTATAAAAGAGTTCTTTTTTATTATTTACTTGGAATAGTGATTTATGAATATATGAGTCTTTCTTGTTTTCATAATGAATAGATTTATATGATAAAAGAGCATATCTATAGTGTTTTTTAAAATTATATTTTTGTTTTTGATTCTGTAATGGACCCGCTTCAAAAAAATTTTGTTTGTCATAATGAGTTAATCTATTTTTTTCATATGAAATCTTTTTGTGGAAATCTTGATTTTGGGCCATACAGTGTTGATTGGCTCTATTTCTCCATTTTTGTGGTACTAATCTAGGCCATTTTATCCGAGATAAATCATATTGATATTGATAATGCCCCCTTAACCAGTCTTTCCATTGATTGATTTCAAAATTCCAAAAAGATTTATATCTTAATTCGTAATCAAATATTCCTTGTTTTTGAAAATAATCTTTTATTTCCTTCTTAAGAAAAAGGGATGTTCCGCCATATTTAAGGACCGATCTTAAATTAGAAAGGTGAATAAGTTGGGTTTGTGATAATTTGTAAAATACATATGCTTGTGATTGTGAAAAAGAAAATAAATCACAAAAAATCTTTGAATTATCATTACTAACCTTCGAAAGTGATTTTTTTATAGTCAAAATAAAGCGAATTCTATTTTGATTGGGTTTATTAATGCTTTCCTGATTTGTTTCATTATTGTTGATGTTTTTCTCAATAATTTTTATTTTTTTTGGTGATTCAAAAAAAAGTTTTGCATTGATTCTTGGAATATTGAGGATAGCTCGAAAAATATTTATGTACATCCTTTCAATGAAAAATTTTATAAAAAAATATGATTTACAGATTAATCGAGTATTTTTTTTTTTTAATATTTGCCAAATTCTTTTTGATGATCCTAATATTTTAGTAGGATAACTTATTTTGTTCGAACTAATATTTATTTCGTGAGTTATCAGTCCCTTTTTCTTTTCTTTTGTAATTTTTTCTATTTGATTTCTTATTATGTTTGTTCTATTAGTCAAATCTTTTATTTTTTTTTCTGGCAGTGAAATTTTTGTCCAATCCATAGATCGAATTTGAACGGACGATTTGGGAATCATCTCATTACTGATTATCAAATCTTTTTTAATTTCACCAAATTCATCTATTTCTCTCAAGCCAAATAATGGATTTTGAT
>CM046368.1:9290828-9313669 GCA_025413025.1 Ficus hispida | reverse complement strand
AAAATAAAATAAAATGGTCCGGAAAAAAATTGGAAAAACCAAAAATATATAAAAAAATTTTTCGTGGAATAGCACTTTTTGAAAACTTCTATATATTCATAGATGCTTTGAAAATGGAAATGAAAAAAAAAAAAGTAAGAATAATATATATGTTAAGGAACTAAAAAAATGGCAGAAAGTTATTTTCCCTTTTTTCCGTTTTTTTCTCTCTTAAAACTAATTTAAAACATATTTTCACATATATCCAAATATATTTTCATTTTTTCTTAAACTGAAATCATATCACATAATGTTAGAGACGATTTCAGCATCATTTTCATGTCAATATCCAAAATAAATCATATCCAAAACAAAATTATTTTTAAAATGCTACTAAATAATGTGTGGTTTAATTTTAACCTAGACGATATAAAGCGTAGAAACAAGTTGCCACGCTTGAAAGCGAACCCATAATAATTTAGCAAAGTTTGTCAAGAAAACCCAAAAAGTTCACGAGCAAAAGCAAAGCAGGGAACAGCGGCAGCACATGATAACTCTGAAGAGAGCTGGTGAATGTGGCCATCTGTTTTTTTTTTTCCCCTTCCAACTTGCAATTTTTTTTGGGTAAAATTCCACTTGCAATTATATATTTATTGTTTTGGCTCCTAGCATGACATGTTTGAATGCTTGCAAAAGGATGGTCAACATTATGATTACATAATATGCCTTATTTTTTAGTACCAAAAGAGAAAAAAAAGTAAAAAAGAAAGAAGAAAGAAGAAAGAAAAACGTTGATAAACTCCTTTGATCAAAGGTAACTCAAGTTCGTTAATTATTCGGGTTGTAGGCATAATTTTTCGACATACCGACTTCTAATTTTACTATATAATGTAAAGTTTAAATTCATCTATTTCATATTCTTGAAAAAAAAAAAAAAGAAATCTTCGATTTGAGTTGTTGCATTTTTGTAAAGTTTGCATCTGGCCTAAGGACAAATTTCCCCCCGAACTTTGACCATGGTATTAAAATGTCCCATGAACTTTAAAATATAATATCAATTCCTTGAAACTTTGAAATTATTTCAAATTTGCCCCATTTATTAATTAACTAGCGGAAAAGCACACGTGTCATGCACAGACTGTTAAAATCGACAGTAGTAGTAAAATTCTCAATAGGGTGGATTTAGGTTTTTTGAGGATATAAAAAAAAGATAAAAATGTTTTTTTTTTAAAAGCACTGTGCATCATTAGGTCAGGTCTCATCAAGTTCAACGACGATCTCTTGGCCAACGACGATTTCTCCAGCTTCTTATCTGCTACTTTTGTTGTGATTCGACCTCAGGATCTCACAAAATGGCTTGGAGCTTGGCTCGATATAAGAGTGGAGCTGCTTGGTGTCGTTGAACTCGCCGCCGCGGTCGAGCCGTGATGTTGCAGGTGAGGGAAGGTGAACCTGGCCAAGTCTTTGTAGAGCTTGTAGACAGTGTAATTGTAGGCCAATACGCCTTTCATGGTGTTGTCGAACGCCCCTAGTTAGAGCTGATTCAGGTTATGCAAACGGACCTCCTTAACTAGGCCTGGATGCAATTTCCTGTTACAAAACAAATTCTAGAACTAGAATGTTCCAACACCTTTATCCACAATTGCATGCCAGAGAAGATAATTAATATGGGCAAGGAAGAATTTTAGTTTTTTTCTGAAAATTTGACCAAGAATTTTGATTAGTACACAAAAGTGCACTTTCTTTAGTGTCTATGATTGTGTAAATACTAAATTATTTAAGTTTTAATTATATATTTTCATTATTTTTATTCAAAATTATTTAATTGGAAATGTCTAGTTTTAGCTTCTTTATTTGCATATCTATAAGAAGTGCAAAAGTCATGGACAAAGGACATGTAATTGAACCATAGAATCCATTCTTTTAAGTCATATCATCTCCGAAGCTAGCTAAACAACAAACTGAAGAAAGTCATATGGCCCACTATCTGAAACAACCATTCCATTCATGTCACGTGACGGATGTGTGTAGCATAATCCATTCCTTTAAATCACATCATCTCCCAAACCAGTCAACCAGTAAATTGAAGAAAGTCACGTGGCCCACTATTTGCAACAATCATTCCATTCATGCCACGTGACGGATGTGTATAGCATTCATTTACTTTCTAGATTTCTTACTCAGAAGGATATCTATTTGTCTTCAAAGAGAATCAAATCGACCCGATTTCTCCCTCAAATAAAATGTTTAATTTATCCAATTAATTGTAATATTGTTTTTAGTTTCCTAATTTTTATTTTCTTATTTTAGTTTCCCATTTTATTATTTTATTTCACTTTTTAGTTGAGCCTTTAAAACACTGTAAATAGAGGGGCTCTGCTTGTTGTAATATTCATTCAAGAATTGTAAGGTTTCAGTATTAAATATGCTTCAGTTTATTTCAATTCTTGTTTCCTTAGTTTACTTATTAGTGTGAGGTGAGTGACACACCTTTTGTAAGTGAGAACACCTTTTGTAAGTGAGACACCGCTAGTGGAAGACTAAGTCTTGAGTGGATTTTATTTGTTTGCGTTCTTCTTTTTATTTGAGTTTAATTTATTATTCAACGTTTATAAATTTGTTTCATTTTATTATCTTCTGCTTAGTGTTTATCATAATTATTTTTGTAATGACAACAGTTCTAGTTATCATAGTCAGTGCGCTAAATCACTAGTGATAGGTGATTTTCTTTCAATTGTTTTTATAAGAACATCCCTTACTGCATTCTGTCATGGGGTATTTTATCTCTTTTGGATGACGTATAGGAAGAGTTGTGATTACTTTAACGAGAAGAGATTAATTTGATCGAATACTTTTTCTATTATTTGTTATTTCAAATCCGTATTTTCTGATTTTTAGGATGTGAAATGTGTAATTGAGTTATAGAATTGAAATATTGAGTTTGAACAAAAGTATTTAAGATTCCTCACCTATCTTTTCTTCTTCTTATTTTTATTTATTTTATTTTATTATCAAAAATTTTAAAACATTTATCTTTTATTTTCTTTATTAACTTATCCCTCTAACGTTTATTTTTTTATAAATTTTTCTTGTTTGTTATTTTTATCGTCTTCTCTTGGGATCGATCATCCTTATTGTGCTACAATTGACCGATTTATCGATATACAATTTGGACGTAATTAAATTTTGATGCCGTTGCCGGGAAGGTGTTACGAACAAGATTGGTTTTTGGAAGTTTGAACGGGAAGGGAGGTAAGCGATTTCTTTTGATTTTTTTTTTCTTTTATATAAAATGTCTTTAGTTAGTTTGTTTGCTTCTTCATTTTTTTAATCGTTTTTTAATTACTTTTTTTTTTCTTTCTCTGTTTTGTTTACGCTTTCAATTTGTTTATCTTTGTTTTATTTTTATTATTATTAATTTTATTTTTTAGCTTAGATAGTTTAGTTTTTTTGTTTTTCCCTCTCTTAATTTTTTTTTTCTTTTGTTTCCATACGTTCCCATGTATACTCTACATACCACACACACACACACACACATATATATACATATATTTTCCCTTTATAGTTGTGTTTTTCTTTCTTTTTATTCGTTTTTTTTAGGAACGAATTTAGTATATTTTTTTCCCTTTCATACGTATAAAATATTCCCTTTTAGTTTTTTTATTTAGAGTGCAAATATTAGAAATTTTGTTAATATAGCTAATTTTCTTATTTCCTTTTAAGTTTTTACAGTCAATTGATTTGATTTGATTTTTGGTAATTTTATTCTTTACCTTTTAGAGATTAGGATTTTATTTTGTTTCTTTTATTGTTTCTTTAATTTTTTTTTATTTTGTTTCCTTTTTAGTTTTGTAGAATTATTCTTATTGTTGATTTTCTTAGTTGTCTAATTTTTTTTTTCCTTTGATCGATTTTCAGGATTTTAATTTAGATTTACTAATTCTGGTTAGTTGTCATTTTAGTGCTATTATATTTTAACTTAGGTTTTGGCTGTTAGATCACTGACTTAGTGGAATTTAATAAAATTAGAATAAAATTTAAATGTTTCTTTCAATTTGTTTTGGAAACATTATGTGATTTAGTGGAGACGTAAAATCTAAGAAAGTTCTATCAAGGAGGCTGGTCAGTCTTTTTTGGAAATGTTGCTCTGTCCTAGGAGGTTAGTTTTTAAGGAGGTCTCGCCCCACCAATATTTCCTGTGAGCATTCTTAGAGGGTACTATTTGTGACAACTACACGTTTGTTGTTTTTCAAGTTAATTTTTGAAGTAAACAAAAATAGAAAAAACCCAAAAAAAAAAAATGAAAACATAAAAAAAGAGTGTGGGTGATAATCCCTTGTGAAATCTTGCCTATGTAATTTTCACACTCATCGAGGAAAAAGTTCAATTGCAATCTTAAAAGCCTCCTTCAAATTTCTGAATCTAAGAGTTTTGAACCTGTTGAGTTAGTCAATGTTTCTGTCGTCTTCAAAGACTCACAAAACAGAGGAATCAAATTTTGACAACTAGGCTTTGAAGAACTTAAAACAAAAAAGAAGTCAAAACCATTCACTGAGATTGCCCCAAAAGACAGCTAATGGTGCTACTGAAGGCATGAAACTCGTGCTATTGAAGCACAAACAAAGTTAATCATGCTACTGAAGGCATGAAACACATACTTTTGGGCCCCGTTGATGCATCTCCATCCTGGCAAGCCGAGGTCGACGTGGACTAGCCAATTTTTTGTGAAAATAGTCTTTTCCAACAATGCCGTTGAGGTTAAGGACCGAAGCGAAGGGAGGATATTTAAAAGTAATGGCCAGCAAATGAAGAACTACGTGTAGCGTGTAGACTAGCTCAACGAGACATCCTTGAGGCTCCTATCTACTGGCCTTGAGTAGTCAACTCAACTACCCCTATGTAATATATTTTATTTTCTTTCGGTGTGTGTGTGTGTGTTTTTTTTTTTTTTTTTTTGGTTTGTTTTGGTTTGTTTTGTGTTGATTTGATTTTTTTTTCCTCTTCTTTTACACAGTTGATGTGGTTGTATTCATCTATAGCATATTCATCTTCTAGGTATTTTTCATATTTTAGATATTGATGACACTTTCTGATTTCGGTTAGGAGTGGTATGCATATTCATGCTATAAGATTTATTTTTGTCGCGTGTGAATCATTTTGAGTTAAAATTTTTCGAAATTGTCTAGGTGTGGATAATAAATGTTTAGATTAAGTCAATTTTTGCTATCTTTATTACCTAAGAAATAACTTCCAGAATTTTTCTTGAGCTCGATTTGAGCCTTGGGGTAAGATGGATGTTGATGCATTTTGACTGAAAAAATTCCCATGTTCTAAGCATTCTATTTATCGTGAGTTGAGCTTTTGAACTTTGATTGATCATAAGAATTGGTTAAGTTACTTCCCATAAAATCATTACATGATTTGTGGCATTCTGGTTGCATGTGCTTGAAGGATGATTGGGATTACAAAGAAATGATATCATTTAGTAGAGCCTTTTTAGTGTTTTTGTTAGAAAGTTATAAAAAAAATCAAAACATGAAAAAAAGAAAGAAAGAAAGAAAGAAAGAAAGCATGGGCAACATGTCATCAAAAGTATGCATGGATTGGGTGTAGTCACCTCTGGAGCTGCATAGCAGCTAATCAAAAGAACAACATTCTGCATATGTATCATTCATTACATGTTGTCTCTTGTTTAAAAAAAAAAGTGTTAGTTTTTTGGATCTTTGTGTTCATCATTGTAATTTATTTTCTGATCCTTCGAATCCCGAAAGCTAGTTTGTGGTAAGAAGGTGGAGTTCTAAGTTATTGGTTTTCCTATCTCTTGATATATGTTTATCTGATTACTTGTCCTAAATTTTGCATTTCTCACATTGAGTGATTACAGTTTTCCAACTCCATGAGTGATCACTTTTGCACAAAATATTATCAAAATACCTATGACATTTGATGGAGTTGAGGCTTTTTACATGGTGGATTTTCAAAGTTAAATGTGTTATGGTCTGTGGTAAGAAGGAAAGGGCTTAGCACACACACAAAATTCTAGAGTTAAGATTGAAAATGATTTTGATAGCATTTGTTGATTTGTCTACCATTTCCTTTGAAGCGTTTAGGTGATTTTGCAGATTGGGACTTCAATAGTTTGTTGTGACAGGATATTTCTTCGGCTTAAATTGCTAGAAACTAGTAATAAGTTAGTTGGAGGTTGTGATTAGTACACAAAAGTGCACTTTCTTTGGTGTTTATTATTGTGTAACTACTAAATTATTTAAGTTTTAAGTATACATTTTCATTATTTTTATTCAAAATGATTTAATTGGAAAATGTCTAGTTTTAGCTTATTTATTTGTAGATTTATAAGAAGTACAAAAGTCATGGACAAAATGGCATGCAATTGAGCCATGGAATCCATTCCTTTAAGTCACATAAGCTCTCAAGCCAGCCAAGAAGCAAATTGAAGAAAATCATGTGGCCCTATCTACAACAATCATTCCATTCATGTCACGTGGCAGATGTATGTAGCATTCCTTCACTTTCCAAATTTCTTAATCAGTAGGATCTTCATTTGTGCTTCTGTAAGAATCAAATCAGCCCGATTTCTCCCCCAAATTAAATATTTAATTTATCCAATTAATTGTAATATTATATTTAGTTTCCTAATTTCTATTGTCTAGTTTTAGTTTCCCATTTTTATTATTTGTTTCCCTTTTTAGATGAGCATCTAAGACTCTATAAATAGAGGGCTCTGTTTGTTGTAATATTAATTTAAGAATTGTGAGGTTTCAATATTTAATATATTTCAGTTTATTTTCAATTCTTGTTTCCTTAGTTTTTTTATTATTGTGAGGTGAGTAACATACCTTTTGTGAGTGAGACACCACTAGTAGAAGGCTAAGTCCTGAGTGGAGTTTATTTGTTTGCGTTCTTCTTTTTATTTGAATTCAATTTGTTATTCAACGTTTATAAATTTGTTTCATTTTATTCTTTTCTTCTTAGTATTTATGATAATTATTTTTGTAATGACAGTAGTTCTAGTTATTATATTCAGTATACTAAATCACTAGTGATAGGTGGTTTTCTTTCAATTATTTTTATACGAACATCCCTTATTGCATTCTACCATGGGGTATTTTGTCACTTTCAGATGACATAGAAGATCAATTGTGCTTGCTTTAACGAGAAGAGATTAATTTGATCAAATACTTTTTCTATTATTTGTTCTTTCAAATCCATATTTTCCGACGGCATGTCTGGGATGTAAAATATATAGTTGTGTTATAGAATTGAAATATTGAGTTTGAACAAAAGCATTTAAGATTCGTTGCCTATCTTTTCTTCATCTTATTTTTTTTATTTCATTTTTATTATCAAAAATTCCAAAAATATTTAGATTTTAATTTCTTTATTAGCATATCTTTCTAACATTTATTTTTTATTAATCTTTCTTGCTTGTTATTTTTATTGTCTCCTTGTAAAATTGACCATTCTCAGTATATTATAATTGATCGCTTTATCGTTACACAATTTAGGTGTAATCAAATTTTGATACGGTTGCTGGGAAAGTGTCATGGACAAGATTGGTTTTTGGAAGTTTGAACGGGAGGGGAGGTAAGTGATTTCTTTGATTTTTTATATAAAATGTCTTTAGTTTAGTTTGTTTGCTTCTTCAAAAATTTTTTTAACGTTTTGTAATTACTTTTTTTTTCCTCCCTTTTTCTGTTTTGCTTACGTTTTCGGTTTGTTCACCTTTTGTTTTATTATTATTATTATTATTATTATTATTATTATTATTTAGCACAGACAGTTTAGTTTTTTTTTTTCTTTTTTTCATTTGTTTCCATACGTTCCCATGTATACCCATATACGTACATACATATATATAAATATATATACATATATATTTTCCCTTTATAGTTGTGTTTTTCTTTCTTTTTATTCAGTTTTTTTTAGGAACGTATTTAGTTTTTTTTCCCCTTTCTTACGTATTAAATCTTCCCTTTTGATTTTTTTTTATTTAGAGTGTAAATATTAGAAATTTTGTTAATATTGCTAATTTTCTTATTTCCTTTTAAGTTTTTACAGTCAATTGATTTGATTTGATTTTTGGTAATTTTATTCTTTACCTTTTTAGAGATTAGGATTTTATTTTGTTTCTTTTTTTTTCCTTTAATTTTTTTTTTCATTTTGTTTCCTTTTTAATTTTATAGAATTATTCTCATAGTTGATTTTCTTAGTTGTCTATTTTTTTTTTCCTTTTATCGATTTTCAGGATTTTAATTTAGATTTACTAATTCTGGTTAGTTGTTATTATTATTATTATTATTTAATTTAGGTTTTGACTGTTAGACCACTAACGTAGTGAAATTTAATAAAATTAGAATAAAATTTATATATTTCTTTCAATTTGTTTTGGAAACATTGCGTGATTTAGTGGAGACATAAAATCTAAGAAAGTTCCGTCTAGGAGGCTGATCAGTCTTTCCTGAGAACATTATTCTGTCTTAGGAGGTTGGTTTTTAAGGAGGCATTGCCTCATCAATCTTTCTTGGGTGCATTCTCAGAGGATACTATCCACGACAACTACACTTTTGTTGTTTTCCAAGCTAGTTTTTGAAGTAAAATAAAAAATATAAAAAGAAAAAATAAATTAAAACGTAAGAAAAAGAGTGTGGGTGATAATCCCTAATGAAATTTCGCCCATGAAATTTTCACACTCGTCGAGGAGAAGGTTCAATTGCAATCTTAAAAGCCTCTTTCAAATTTCTGAATTTGAGAGTTCTAGTCCTGTTGAGTTAGTCAACGTCTATCATCTTCAAAGACTCAAAGATCAGAGGGACTAAGTGTTTGCAACTACGCTTTGAAGAGCTTAAACCAAAAAAGAAGTCAAAACCATTCACCAAGGTTGCCCCAAAGACTGCTAATCATGCTACCGAAGGCACGAAACTCGTGCTATTGAAGGCATGAAACCCGTGCTACTGATGGTACAAACAAAGTTAATCATACTACTGAAGGCAAGAAACACATACTTTTGGGCCCCGGTGATGCATTTCCATCTTGGAAAGCTAAGGTCGACGTGGAATGGACAATTTTTGGTGAAAATAGTCTTTTCCAACAGTTCCGTCGAGGACCCAAGCGGTAGGAGTCTATTTAAAGTTAATGGCCGGCAAATGAAGAACTATGTATGGAGCATGTAGACCAGCTCGAGGAAACGACCTTGAGGCTCTTATCTACCGGCCTTGCGTAGTTAACTCAACTAACCTTATGAACTATATTTTATTTTCTTTCGGTGTGCTTCATTTTGTTTTGTTTTTTTTTTTGTTTTGTGTTGTGTTGTATTTTTTTTTTCACAGTTGATCTGACTGTATTCATCTATGATATGCTCATCATCCAGGTATTCTCTTTCCCTGTACTCTTTGCATTTTTCATATTTTTAGACATTGAGGATACTGTCTGATTTTGGTTAGGGGTGGTAAGCATATTCATGCTGTAAGATTTATTTTTGTCATGTGTGAATCATTTTGAGTCGAAACTTTTCGAAATTGTCTAAGTGTGGATGAAAAATGTGCATATCAAGTCAATTTTTGCTACCTTTGTTTTCTAAGAAATTACTTCCAGAATTTTTTGAGCACATTTTGAGCCTTGGGATAAGATGGATGTTGATGCATTTTACTGAAAATATTCACATGTTTTAAGCATTCTATTTTTGGTGAATCGAGAGAGTTAAGAGAAATAACTTCTGAACTTTCATTGATAATGAGAAATGGTTAAGTCACTTCTTAGAACATCATTACATGGTTTGTGGTATGCTAGTTGCATGTGCTTCAAGGATTATTGGGATTACAAAGAAATGATATCATGTAGTAGAGCCTTTTTAGTATTTTTGTCAGAAATTAAAAAATATATATATATATCAAAAATAAAAAAATAAAAATAAAAAAGAAAGAAAAGCATGAGGAACATTTCATAAAAAGTAAGCGTGGATTGGGTGTAGTCACATCTGGAGCTGCATATATAGCAACTAATCAAAAGAACACCTTGTACATATGTATCATTCATTACCTGTTGTCTCTTGTTTAAAAAAAAAAAAAAGTGTTAGTTTATGGCTCTTTGTGTTCATTATTGTAATTTATTTTCTGATCCTTTGAATCCTGAAAGCTGGTTTGTGGTAAGTGGTGAAGTTCTAAGTTATTGGTTTTCCTAACTCTTGATCAATGTTTGTTTGATTACTTGTCCTAAATTTTGCATTTCACACATCGAGCTATTATAGTTCTCCAACTCCATGAGTGACCACTTTTGTATTGAAAATTGTCAAAATTCCTGCGGGTTTGATGGAGTTGAGACTTTTTACATAGTGAATTTTCAAATTTAAATGTGTTATAGTCTGTGGTAAGAAGGAAGGGTTAGCACTCACACACAATTTTGGAGTTACGACTAAAAATGATTTTGATAGTACTTGTTGATTTATCTACCATTTTCTTTGAAGCATTTAGGTGATTTTCCGGATTAAGACTTCAATAGTTTGTTCGTGACATGATATTTCTTTTACTTGAATTGCTAGAGACTAACAATAAGCTAGTTGGGGGTTGTGATTAGTATGCAAAAGTGCACTTTCTTTGGTATATATTCTTGTGTAAATGCTAAATTATTTAAGTTTTAATTATACATTTTTCATTATTTTTATTCAAAATGATTTAATTAAAAAACGTCTAGTTTTAGCTTATTTATTTGTAGATTTATAAGAAGTGTAAAAGTTATAGACAAAAAGCCATGCAATTAAGCCATGGAATCCATTTTTTTAAGTCACATAAGCTCCCAAGCCAGCCAAGAAGTAAATTGAAGAAAACCACGTGGTCCATTATCTGCAACAACCATTTCATTCGTGCCACATGACGGATGTGTATAGCATTCCTTCACTTTTTGGATTTCTTACTCAGTAAGATCTCTATTTGTGCTTCAATAAAAATCAAATTAGCCCGATTTGTCCCCTAAATCAAATATTTAATTTATCCAATTAATTGTAATATTATTTTTAGTTTCCTCATTTTTATTTTCTAGTTTTAGTTTCCCATATTTATTTTTTTTTCCTTTTTAGTTGAGGCACTAAAACACTATAAATAGAGGGCTCTGTTTGTTGTAATATTCATTAAAAAATTGTGAGATTTCAGTATTTAATATGTTTCAGTTTATTTTCAATTCTTGTTTTCTTATTAATGTGAGGTGAGTGACACACTGCTAGTGGAATGCTAAGTCTTGAATGGATTTTATTTGTTTGCGTTCTTCTTTTTATTTGAATTCCATTTGTTATTCACCGTTTATAAATTTGTTTCATTTTATTCTCTTATGCTTAATGTTTATAATAATTATTTTTGTAGTGATAGTAGTTCTTGTTATTATATTTGATACATTAAATCACTAGTAACATGTGGTTTTCTTTCAATTGTTTTTATAAGAACATCCCTTACCGCATTCTGTCATAGGGTATTTTGTCACTTTCAGATGGCGTATAAGAATAATTATTCTTGTTTTAACGAGAAAAGATTAATTTAATCAAATACTTTTTCTGTTATTTGTTCTTTCAAATCCATATTTTCCGACTGGATGTTTGGGATGTGAAATGTGTAGTTGAGTTATAAAATTGAAATATTAAGATTGAACAAAAGCAAGATTCTTTACCTATCTTTTCTTCATCTTATTTTTATTTATTTCATTTTATTATCAAAAATTGAAAAAACATTTGTTTTTTATTTTCTTTATTAGCTTATCTCTCTAACGTTTATTTTTTATTAATCTTTCTTATTTGTTATTTTTATTTCCTCCTCGTGGGATTAACCATCCTCATTGTGCTACAATTAACCACTTTATCGATACACAATTTGGGTATAATCAAATAAAAATTCAAAAAGAAAATTATAAATTAAAAAATCAGCCAACAAAACACATAACCCAAAACTCAATTTGTTCCAGCCTAGCAAAACAAATCCTCAACCTCGCAGCAAGAGTCCTACAATTTACAAAGTAGAGAGAGAGAGAGAGAGGGGGAAAATATATTTCGATGAAAGTTTCTCTCTCTAAATAAAAGTTTTTCTCTGTAGATGAAATTTTCTCCATATTATATGAAGATTTGGGTTTCAAAATGGGTGGGGGGGCTAGGCGGAAAAGTGAAAAATGAAATAAGTTTCCTGTGGGTGGTGACTCTTTCTCTCTCTAGATTTCAGTTTTCTCTCTCTAAACCACTGTACATGGTGGTTTGAAAAACTTTTTTGAGCCATGCGAGGGAAAGAGATTCTTTAGTGGGTAGGAGATGAGGGTAAACCTGTAATTTGATATACATTAAATGCTACTGGGTCCCACTTTAAGTGCTGAAATTGAATGGAAAAAAAAGTACTGCTGTTTTTACCATTATTTTTTTCAGAGGTGCTAAAAGTGAAATTAACCCATTATTCTATGATAAGATCTTAAAATATATAATAATATTTTAAAAAATAAAGCCATGTGGCACTATTTTGAACATCTACATGATTAAAGTATCACATGACCGATTCATGAAATTTTTCATTCATTTTTGAACATATTATTGAGTAAAGGACTTTAATTGAATAATTTTATGAATCAGGATCATGAATCAAAATATAAGATTTATTTATAAGTTTGGGATCCAAAAAGGAGATAAAAGACCGGTTTGAATTATAGTCATAGATTTATTTACTATTCAAATAAAAATCAAATCTTTTATAGGAGAAAACAAACGGTTGATACTTTTCAACTTTTTCTCCTTTTGAAAAAAATGCTATGAAGGCACCGAAAGTGCTGAAAGCAACACGTGTAGCATATGGTGATGTTACATGGCCAATTTTAGTAGCTGGATGGAATTGCTGTTTCAAGAAGACTCCAACTACACAACCACACAAGAATATGAAATATGATTTTCTTACGAAAACTAATATTTATAATTATATCCTCGTCTCGAAACTATTTCATAACTCTAATGTTAGTCATTTGACTTTAAAGTCAACTCTAAACTTCGTAAAAAAGTTAGTCAACGTTTTCCATTAATCTTTTAAAATAGAAAAAGCAAAAAAAAAAAAAAAAAAAAAAAAAAAAAAAAAAAAAAAAAAAAAAAAAAAAAAAAAAACACACACACTAAGTGCATGTTTTAGCCACCCAATTTAATATTTGCCGATGGTCACCATCTAATCGAAGTGATCTGCGTTGAATCCATCAGCACCTGAACCATGACCAAGCCCACAACCAGAATTGACGAACCCACAAATCCAGCAACAGAGACGGTGGCGATGAAGCAACCAAATGTTTAATTAACGGCTTCTTCTACTTAATAAACAAGATTCTTTCCTATAATTGAGATTTAAAACTCAAAAAATTAAAACTCTATATATAAATGGTCACGTACAAGCATAAACGTGTTGGGGTGAAAAAAGACAGAAAAGGAAAACATTTTAAAATTCGTTCAAATTTACAAATAAGTTGAATAATGTTCATTTTTTAAAAGACGGATTCTACAATGACCATTTTTGTGTAAATACTTCTCAAACTTGTACTTTAGAGTCGCTCTCATACCATAACATTTCTTTTGAGATACAGTGGCATTGGCCTACTAGGTTGCTGGTGGTGACCTGATGGCCTACTTACTTAAACTTCGGCGTCAATTGCAGTGTCCATACGAATGGTAACCTGATGGACTACTCCAGCGCCAGTGCTAGCATGTCGATTTACGAGAGGTAACATGTCGGATTACTCTACAAGTGGTGGTATTTCATTTATTACTAACTACAAAGTAGCCTGTCGTGTTAGCAATAGTAGCCTACCAAAGTCTTATTGGTGGTAACTTGTTTAGGATACTAAGACAAAGACTAAAACTAAACTTGAAACATAATTCAAATAGATCTATTGATCACCTCCAATACTTGTATCATTATTTGATGATGCCACGTGAATAGCTAAAACATGTGAAGTATATGACTAACTCAATAAGGAAAGTTTTCGTATTGAAAACTAAATATGGTTACCATGAGATGAACTCAATCAATGACATTTAAATGTACAATTACAATATTTAGTGACATACAAAAACATATTAAAAGACTAAAAGTTTTGTCATCTAGATGATCAAAGCTGCCAACTAGACAATTTTCTTTTGTTACCCTCTTCTTTTAGTTAAATTAATCGATGTTTGGGTACCTTTTTTTCATCATAAATAAATAATTTTGAATCTACTTTTAAATTAAGGAATTTTTCTATCTGAATCTTGGATTTACTTTCTTGATTCATACCCGCTCAAGCACCTTTCTTTTTCATCACATCAAACACGAACATCACTTAGCTAGAAATGTTTATTGGTCACTAAATAGGACTATAACTTTCTTTTCTTGTCTTGACCGACACAATTTTTATGCTCCACTGAATACTACTCAATTCCTATATTTTCCTCATACTTTATTTTCTTGAATTTTAAAATTTTATTTATTCTTAAATGTGTCTTATTGAATTATTTTTTCTTTTAATTTGCCTTATTAAAGTAAATTTTTTCGAATACATCCAATTCAAGAAGATGATGCACTAACGAGTTTATATGTTAAAGAGGGAATCAATGGTTGATACTAAAGAATTGATACCTATCTGACTTTTATTTATGAAAAAAAAAGCATATATATAATGGGATCATCTACAAATCTATTTATAATAAATAGTATGTTTATAAAAATAATTGAAATAAATAGTAGATTTTAAAATATTTGGAGTTAATAGAAGATTTATTAAGTAATTAACAAATTTACAGAGGTAAATCACATATTTATAAGACATAAATATATAATTCACTTGGTAAATGTGATATAAATAAATTATTATTTTAAATATTTTAAAAACATATTATTTATTTTAATAATTTTCTGAAAATAGCTATTTACTATTTTCTCCCTATGTTTGAATAGGTACCGTTTCTTGAACTTTCTGAAGGGGAGTTGTACCCCCCAAAAAAAAAAAAGTTTAATTTTTCTTCCTGTCATTTAATTCAAATCTTTTTTTTTTTAATGAGGGTTATAGCACCTTAGTTTTGCAATTTTTTTTAAGGACATGTCAGATTTACATAATTTACTTTCACATGGTATTTCTTTGTCACCCTCTTATGAATTAAACAATCACAAAAAAAAAAAAAAAAAAAAAAACCCTAAATTCCTATAGTTAGTACAACCTTAAAAATTTTAAACTTTAAATTTGATTTCTCTTTTACTAAAAAATAAAAAAGAAATTTGATTTTTTAATAGTAGATCTATTAAAAAAAAAACTAGATCTTAAATCCGATTTCAAACTTAAAATATTAAAAAAAAAAACCAAACAAACAAACTTTTAAACATCATATTTGAAACCTTGAAATCTATCTAACAGTTTATCATGTGGGGTCTAACTTCTATGTCCCTTTATCTTACCTCATTCACTACGTCCAACAATATCATGACATATCAATTAATAATATATATTTGATTATAATATCATTTCATGTAATTAAAAATTATATTAGTTACACACGTATAATATTATTATTTCAAAAACATAAACGAGGACACAAATAAATAGATATATGAACTAAATCCTATCATGTGACGGTTGTGATGACAGAAGTGAGCTCACAAGTTTCAACATGGCATGGAAGGCGATGGTTGGCTCACCTTAGTAGCTCGTGACAGTGATTAAGCAAAGAATTTTTTTTTAAGGTTATATATAAGAATGTTATAAATTTAACACCTCTTTCTATTTGTACTCATTATAATATTAAAGTTGATAATTTTACTATTTCATAACACTAAAATTATCAACTTTAATGTTGAATGGACAAAATTATAATAAGATCTTTAAATTTATTATTAGGGGGCCGTTTTTGAACAACATTTTGAGATGAAATTTTGTCACTTAACTCAAAAACTCTTAAATCTACATATCACTTTTTTCTATATTTTATTTTAAAAAAACTCAAATTTTAAAATTATATAATTTTCTTATTTCAAATCGAAATGAACTTATTATTTTTAAAATAACACACTATTAGAAAAAAAAAAAAAAACAAAATCCACATTATTTTTTTCAAACACATTTTCATTTTTTAGATTATTTTTTTATATTATATATTATCTCCTATTGATATTTCAATCAAATTATTATTTTAATTCTGATCTATAAAACTCCAATACAACCAGACCGTCAGTTATCGTAAATATACTTTGTAAAGTTTTAGGATTAAGAATAATAATGCCTTTGTTTTACAATTTCTATTAAAAATTTCAAATCTATTTAGTGAATAAATTGAATTTAAAATTAGATAAAATTTTTAAATTTTAATTGAATTGATTTTTAAAAAAATAATTATAAATTTTATTAACTTAAAAAATAAAAAATAAAAAATAAAAAAAATTTAATTTAATTAAAGTTCATTCACCAAATCAAACCAGACTTTCACATTCGTGAAAAGGTACTCACAGATCTACAACTCCACACCCGACCACCTTTCTTAAACAACAACACATTCTCTCTCTCTCTCTCTCGTTCTCTCTCTCTCTCCTCTTCCTGCTCTTTAGTGAGTCCAAATCGTCAACTTTCCTTCTCTCTCTGTAAAACCCCTTTTCGCCGTCTCCATCTCTCTCTCTTTCTTTCCATATTGGGTTTTCAGTTGAGAGAGAAATCTCTCTCTCTCTCTCTCCCCGAATCTCGCGCAACCCCCACGCCAGAAGAAAATGGGCAAAGTGTCTCTGGTGATCTACATAACCATAGCGGTGGTGGTGCTCCTCCTCGTGTCTCGGTCCCCGAGGAAACCCTCTGCCCACCATCGCCACCGGCGCCTCAAGCTCCGCTCCAACTTCACCTTCGCCCCTCCCCTCCACCACGCGCCGATAGCCTTCGACCCTCTCGTCGCCGACATCGAGCGCCGGCGCGAGGACAAGCAGTGGGAGAAGCAGTACATCGAGCACGCCCACCCGGAGCTTTCGGTGGCCCCCGGGGAGGAGGCGCAGCCGGAGTGGGAAGAGTACATGGACGCCGAGGACTACCTCAACGACGAGGAGCGGTTCAATGTCACCGGCAGGCTGGTGGTGCTCTTCCCCAAGGTCGATGTGGACCCCGCCGATGGGTTCGTGAGCGAGGCTGAGTTGACGGAGTGGAATCTTAGGCAAGCTCAGACGGAGGTCTTGCACCGGACCAAGAGGGAGATGGAGACCCATGACAAGAACCATGATGGCCTTGTTTCTTTCGCTGAGTATGATCCACCAAGTTGGGCTCGCAATGCAGGTTGGTTGGTTTCTGATCTTCTTCTCTTCTTTTGCCTGTCTCTTTGGCTACCCATTTTCCAGATTGATTTGTTTCAGGTGTCCATTATTTAGTTAATTGGATTAGACATTGACAAAAACATAAGAACTAGAGAGATGAAGTAAAGACTTGTTCTTGGAATGATTTTGATGCCCCTAGTTAGTTGATATCTAATCGTGCCCTTTTACCAGGCCTTTTTTATCTTTTGGTTACCCATTTTTGAGATTGATTTGTTTTTCATGTCTGTGATTTAGGCACTTGGATTGGAGAAAACCTTGTCAAAAAATAGAAAATTAGAAAGTAAAATGTGGGGTTACTAATTTGGGGGCTTTTCATGTAAAGACTTAATCTTGGAATGATTTTGATGCCCCAAGTTGGGCTAACAATGCACAGGTTAGTTGATATCTAATCTGCCCTTGTCGAGATTGATTTGTTTTTGGTGTCTGTGATTTAGTCAATTGGATTAGACATTGACAAAAACATAGAAATAGAAAAATAAAGTCCTAGGCTTTACATGTTAAGACGTGTTCTTCGAATGATTTTGATGCCCCCTAGTTGGGCTAACAATGTTGGTTAGTTGATAACCGATCTGCCTTTTTGCCAGTGTTTTCGGTTACCCCTTTTAGAGATTGATTTGTTTTCAATGTGTGTGATTGTGTCATTTGGAATAGACATCGACAAAAACATCAAACATAGAGAAATAAAGTTACTAATTTTAGACTTTACATGTAAAGACGTGTTCTTGGAGTGATTTTGCTGCCCCTTGTTGGGCTAACAATGTTGGAAAGCTGATATCTAATCTGCCCTTTTGCCAGTCTTTTTTTTTTTTTTTTAGCTACCTATTTTCTAGATTGATTTGTTTTTGGTGTCTGCGATTTAGTCAATGGGATTAGACATTGACAAAAACATTAAAAATAGAAAAGTAAAGTATTACTGATTCGTAAAGAGTTTTTCTTGGAATGAATTTGATGCCCCAAGTTGGGGCGGCTAGCAATGCAGGTTAGTTGAATCTAATATGCCCTTTTGCCAGTCTCTCTCTTTTTTGTTTTTTGGCTACCCATTTCGAGATTGATTTGTTTTTGATGGATTTAGTCAATTGTATTAGACATTGACTAAAACATAAATAATAGAAAAATAATGTATTACTAAAGTCTAGGCTGTACATGTAAAGACTTGTTCTTGGAATGATTTTGATGCCCCGTGTTGGGCTAACAATGCTGGTTAGTTGATATCTAATCTGCCCTTTTGCCAGTCCATTTTTTTTTCTTTCTTTTTTGCTACCCATTTTCGAGATTGATTTGTTTTTGGTGTCTGTGACTGAGTCAATTTGATTAGACCTTGCTTGTCAAGGCTCTCATATTCTTGTTTTTAAAAGTGGAATGAAGGGTGGAAACGTTACCAGTATAGTATTTAATAGAATCTCTGCCGTTCTTTGTAGTCAAAAGAGGAAAACAGAAAACAAAATTATAACTAAGTAAGAATTCTTGGAATGAATTTGATGCCCTGAGTTGTGCTCTCAATGCAAGTTCTGTAGCTGGTTAAGTTTTTGGTGATTGTTCTTTTTGTAGTTTTCGAATGCTGATTTTTTATTTTGAATTGTTTCAGGAAGGTTTTGGGTTGGGATTTTGGTGTCTCTTGTTTAGTAAATGGGCTTAGTTGCTGAATTTGATTATGATTTCTTTTATTTTTTGAACTTTTGGATTCAAGTGATCAATTTCTATCTCGGGCAACGGATAATCAAAAAAGAAAGTTTAACTTTATGTGCTTCTTGAAACCCTGACTTTGCAAAACAAGTAGCTAGAAAAAGAAGTCCATGTTGTTGGTAATGTTTCGTATTCTAGTTTGTATGATGGCAATGCGTGTAGGTAGGTGAAATAGAGCAGCTATTAATTATTTGAGGTTTATGATGAGGATTATGATCAAGTTGATGACTTTGAGAAAGAGGCATGTTGTGTTGCTATTTCTACTTTTTACCAATAAGAATAAGGTGCTTGTGATTCTACATTATACTCCATTCTCTATGTCAGCATTTTGTCCAGCATTGTCTTTAATCCTGTCACTTTGCTGCATAAAGGAGGAATGTAAAACTCTCAGGTTCAGTGGAATGGTTGATGCTGTAGTTGCCTCTGTGTCATGTTATTTTCCTTGAGTTGGTTATGGATTGCAGTGGGAGGAGAGAAAGAATTGCATTTTTGTTTTTGATTCTCCTCTATTTGGCAAGCTGTATGATTAAGTGGTCAGCATTAATGTATGAATAATGACAGATAGAGTATCATAATGGTTAATTGTGAGGAAATGCGTCATTGCAATTGGCTACCTGATGTTCCGTCCTTCTGTAATATGTTCTGCTAATGGCAGAGCTCAAATCAAAGATTCCCTCCTTTAGGATTCCGTAAGGAAACAAATAGTAACCACAGAATTTTGTAGCCAATTACAACATAGAATGTCAGGACTTAGCCATTTTGCATCAATACTGATAGCAACTGCAATCCACGTATACAATGAGATCCAACTAGCAGACAAGAAAAATACTTACTCGGTGGCTATTTAAGTTTATTATAACATGGTGGTTTGAAATTGGTTATCGATTGTCTCGTTGTTTTTATTATTCTTCTGTTTAAGTGAGATGGTTTAAATTTTGCAACGTAAAATATTTCTGATCAACTTGCACCCGTTCGCTTCCTTGCTTAAGCTTTGAGTGGATTATCTTGAGTTGAAATGAAATTACTTAAGCGTATAGTGACTTTAACTGTCTTGCACTGGAGAAACGTGATCATGCATAGCTAACAATAGTTTTTGGTCCGTTAAGAATCCCAGCCTCTATTTGCTTTACTGTCTGACTACTAGTAAACTACTACTCAGCTCTGTTTTGGTACATCTTTGATAGCTTGTTATTTCTAAATCCTCATTGCATATGAATTGGTGCAACTCATCGCTACACTATTTTTAACCAGAAAAGTGACTTACTGTAATAGCATATAACTAACTTTTTTGGAGGTCCAAGTTTTTTACTTATTTGTCTCTTCACTCTCTCTCTCTCTCTCTCTCTCAATTTACTCATTTAAACATTACAGAAAATGAAACTTTCTTTTTGCTGCTCATCTTCCCTATGCCTAAACATTGCTTACTCTTCCTTGCACTTGTCGCAACTTAAGGTTAGCTGTTGTAAGAGTAAGATTCCATCCTTTCTGAAGACCTGGGGGTTTTCTTCCCCTCTGTGAACTTTATAAAACTGAGAAAAGTAACATTACCCTTTATTTATGTTATAAGTTGATTGCAATTTTGGTTTAAAACCTGGCCTAATGTTTTTAGTTTTGTCTTCCGGAGTCTTCTGTCACTCTAAACTTAACTTTTTCACACTTGTTTAAGCGATAGCTTATTTTATGGGCTATCTGAGGGATTTCCGCTATTTTTTGGCTGCTGACTTGTGTGTTATATTAACAGATAATAGTTCTCATGGCTACGATATGGGTTGGTGGAAAGAAGAGCATTTTAATGCATCAGATGCAGATGGAGATGGTTTTCTAAATATAACGGAGTTTAATGAGTGAGCTTCTACTTGTTAGCATGCTATCTTGTTTCTTAAAGAAAAAAAATTTGCTTTGTAATACTGTTTTTAATGATTCTGTGTGTTTTCTCTTGATGATATTCTAGCTTTCTGCACCCAGCTGACAGCAAGAACCCAAAGTTACTTCATTGGCTATGCAAGGAGGAAGTAAGGTGATATGATTTTCATTAGCTTCTCTCTTATGACAGTTCTTATATGAAAATAACTTTTCCGGAGGCCATGAATCAGAATCTTCCATAGTCGAAAGAAAAAGATCCCGCAAATAACTCAATTACTAGTATATTATATATTCCTCCTCAAAGGGTTTAAGTTACTTTAAATTCCTAGATTGCCATTGAATCCCTACTCTATCGTTTTCTTGCCATCAAATACTTAGAAGCAGAGACAATTAACATGCTTGGTTCGTGGATTAAGCAATACTCAACCTGCATGTTGCAGCTTTTGCTACAAATTGGCACTGCCTTTTTTCTCCTTCCATTAGGGGGGTCATGTCGGCTAATTGTATGATACTCATGCACTAAGATGTCAAGAGCATGTGTAGATGTTCTAGTATGACATAATACAATAAGAGGCTATAAAGTGTTATCCAAGTCTAACAATAATGCTGAACAAAACTTTTAATTTCCTTATGTCCAACTCCCAAGCCAAGTCTAGTAGTGTACTAGTAGATGATTTAAGTCTATGGCATGACATTAGCAAGCAAGACCAGTTTTTCATTTAGATATCTAGAGCAAGAGATTTTGATGAACCTGAGCAATCTTTTGAATCTGAGTTTGATGATCGTGGTGGCGGATCTTTAGCTGTTGGCAGTTTTAAGTTCACTTTGGTGCCCATTTCATCCAGTAATTCTTTTTCTACTTGTTTATATTTGTGACTGCTCCAAAATCTCTTTGTTCTTGCGCCGTTGGTTTCACATTGTTTCCATTTCATTTGTGGTCGTGTTTTGGTTTCGTTTCTAAGAATATGCCATATAGCATTGGTAACTGTTAAATCTGCCCTTTGCCTTCCTCAGAGAAAGAGACACGGATAAAGATGGAAAAGTCAACTTCAAAGAATTTTTCCATGGGCTATTTGATTTGGTGAGAAACTACGATGATGAAAGTCACAATTTTTCGCATCATTCTGATGATTCAATGGAGGCCCAGCTAAAGTGTTGTTTTCTCAGTTAGACACAGATGGTGACGGGTACTCATTAACAATCCTTTTTATGGTGTAGAAATACTATCACACTAGGATTCCATTTGTACTATTATTAATTTCCTATTGTTTTATCTTCATAGATCCTTGTCAGATGAAGAATTGCTACCTGTTATTGGCAAGCTTCATCCGTCGGAACGTTACTATGCAAAACAACAATCAGATTACATAATATCCCAGGTATCGTTTTCTTGCACTCTTCTGATTTGATAAACTTTTGAGTCTCGTTAGCGGTTATGCAACTTTTTCATCCGATCAATGACTAAATTGCGAGAGCCTGGAAGTTGTTTTTCTAAAGAATTTGTTGATATTTATTGCAGGCAGATACTGACAAAGATGGGCGCCTGACATTGGCGGAGATGATTGATAACCCATATGTATTTTACAGCGCCATTTTCAATGATGACGAAGGACTATGAGTACCATGACGAGTTCCGTTAATTTTATTCTAGGTAGAATCCGGTCGCCTTGTTTTGTTATCTGTCTTCCTTGTTTATATGTCTTGCACTTGTGCTTAAATGGTTGCACAAATCCGCAGGCTTCTTGGACAATTCATAGGATTCAAACCTTCTTTCTGCGACATAGAATTGGCTTGAAGATTTCAACACAGGGTTTAATATGGTGAGTTCCATCGGGCTGCCGTAATTGTTCGCCTTTTTCGTTACTTTTTACATTCAGCTGGTACTGACAGTGGTTGCTCTCCATCAAACCACAGAGAGATGAGCCTTTGCCTGGTCCAAGGGTGTGAATCCAATAGGAGAATGAGGGACATTTACTTATTGCAAAAATA
>CM046368.1:9262001-9290728 GCA_025413025.1 Ficus hispida | reverse complement strand
GATAAGTGGCCCTCAGAAAAAAATAATAACAATAATCATACATATTATGTATCCTCCAACATTTGCAATATCGGCTCCACCCAAAAAAAAAAAAAAAAAAAAAGGAAATTGTGGATAGCCCCTTTTGTGTACAGGAAACCAGAAAAGGAAAAGATTCTATTCGCTTATATCTTGCCGCTGTTCAGAGCGCTAAGCAAGCATACCAACTCTCACAACATTTGCATTCTAAACGAATTGTAGTTAGAGATTTAGTTATTTTGTTTTGGATTATCTCCAAATATATCTGTACGAGTTTCATTGCAGTACTTTCTTCCAAATTTTAGAGGGGACCATTCTAACAAAGCTTCCGCAAAAAAAATAAAAAAAATAATAATAAACAATAAAAAATAAAAAATAATTTTTGTTGATTTTTCAGAAAAAGATAAAAACTGAGATGAAAAAGTACAATTTAGTTTGAGTTGAGCTAACTCACCAAACAAGCCAAATAGAAGACATTTGATGAGGGAACAGGTGATTACAAAATCGGTATGAAATGAAGTAGTACTTGTATTAGAACACGCTTTTTTTTTCTTTTTTTTTTTCGGAATTAGAACAACAACTCAACTTCCTATCGTAGCATTATGCCATATTTGGTATGAGTGAAAAGCGAAAGGAAAGAAGATGCATGAGAGATTTTAAGATAGAAATTGATAATTTGAGGTGTTTATTAGGTTGAATTTTGGATGGAAAGGAAAAGATGGTGGAAGAACAATGTAGTGGATCCCATCAAAATTAATGTTTCCCAATGTGGAAGGATTTTGGAAGGGAAAATATTCACACAAAGTATAAAAGTAAAATTACATAATTGTCCTTGTCCATGAAAATTCAAATTAAAAATGATTGACAGTATTAAAGCAAAATAGTAATTTTGTAATAGAAGTTTTCTATCTTTATGGTTTTACTTACAATATCAAACAAAGAGAAGGTAAAAATCATTTTCTTTCCGCCTTCTCTGCCAAACAATTAAAAGGGAAAATCAAAATCTTTTCTCTTATTATAATTTTCTTTCTATCATAATTTTCCTTTCCCTCCCTATTTTTTTCCTTCTTACCAAACGGAGTGTTAGGGACAACTCCTAATTTTCTACCTTTTGTTGACCTTTTCTATAGGTTGGCAAAGCCCATTTCTGTTTCAGCAAGCACCAAGAAATAGATCAATGTGATTCTGCTCAATATGATTAAATTTTAAGATAATACAAAGCTGTCAATATCTCAACACCAAACTCAATTGATTAAGAAAGATAAGCTGTTTAGTTAAGAAAAAAAATAAACATATAAATTATTATCTGTAGCTGGACTAGCCAAAGCTTAGCTGCCTACATACCCGGTTAAGGAATCAAGCCACTCATAGTTCATCTACATTCTCACGAAAAACACTTGAAGTACATTAGTAGTCCTTGGAAGGTAAAATTAAATACAAACTAAAATAAAAAAAGTACCAATACCATTTGAGTAATCCTTGCTGAAATTTTCCCAAGTAATTCCAAAATTCTCAGGAAGCAAGAAATAATATACGCGTAATTCCAAAAACTACAGAAAGACGTGAATGAAGATAAATAGAAGTGTGTCAATGAAGATTACTAGAATATAAAAAGGAAATACTTACTTGCAATATGTGCTAAATTTGATCGCACTCGTGTTTGATGTTATTCCATATGTATCTTATGGTGTAGAAGATGTTTGACAATCCCAGGTTGTTTTGAAGAACGCCAAACATAGTTAAAACTAATGAGCTAGCAAATTAGTGTCGTTATGTTAAACGTATATAGTATGAATTTGAGCTTAATTATCCTGTAATAAAAAATACTCATAAGCTTACCTTTCCTACACCAATAATAGATCAACTCCATTGCCTTTCTATATAGTCAAGCCGATAGACCTGGTCGCACCATGTCTCAATATAGGAAACTGAAAACCGTTAAAGAGCTCAAAAGAGCATGACTTGAAATTTATAGGTGTATTGGACTTCCCGCTCCTATAAGAGACTAGGATGGCTGTTTCCGTCATTACATAAGTGATTGAGAAAAAAGACGCAAAAAGGGGCCAGATATAGTAAGGTCGAAGAGGCAAACTGAGTCTTCTTCTGTAGCCTTTAATCATCATCAACACCATGGTCATGTAAGATCCAATGGCAACAAGACAGGACCCAAAAATCGTTGGAATTCAAATGCATCAAGGTCAAACCACTAGGAAATATTGACTAGGGAAGATGGTCGTCAAAGGAGGCATAATCCACTGCATAATGAGGCTGAAGCTAAGAAAGACCAAGCAACAGAAGGCAGGGTCTGAACACAGCATTGAAGACTCACGGCTGTATTCGAATGGGCAGCAATGAGTTGGAGTCGGAGGCAGTGGAGTTTCTTCTCATCCACGGGAGAGAGAGGCTTCATCTCAGAGTAGTAGTGGCCGGTTTTGCTCCCTTGACTTCTGGAAGATCTCGACTTAAATCATGAAGCTGAGGCTTGGTTCGTGTTTTTGCTCATTGTCATCAAGCTTGCAGGATAGATTGCTCATTAATCTACGTTATGCAAAAAAGAAGACTATATTTTGCTTAGAACATGTTTTTCTCATTCTTCGAGTTTCTCTATAGGATTGATAGAAGTTACTAGAAAATGACAGATGAAACTTGTAATTTGAAGATAATGGCAAGGAGTTAGATAAGTTCTTTCATGACATCTCAAATGTAAATATCAATCTTTCTTTCTTCTTTCAGAGAGTTGAGGAACACACAAGTATAATAAACTTGATATTTTCGAAACACTAACCTCCCACATCCTTCTAGTTACCCACACTTGAAATAAAATTGATGTCAACTTGCTCCAAGAATGATTTTACTCTTAATGGCAGCCTGATCACAGCTCTGCTCTTTCGAGATTCAGCGATAGGCTTGAGAGCAACCCAACATCAAGTGAATCCATCAGTGGTATTTTCAGCCAAATGCTTCAAGAGAGGCAGAGTTATGAAGCAGGGGTGATTGTTTCAAAGAAGAGTCGGACTCAATATTGCAACGAGGAGAAAATCAAAATATGTGGAATCATTTTTATGTATACTACAAGAATTTTTCAAACAATGTACAACAATGGATATGCACTAGAAGGAGAGATTAACCCGAAATGTCGTAAAAGAGAGACCAATAGATCTTCCATGAAGCTGCAAGCTTAATCATTTGTTAACCAAAATTAACTAACTTGATGTTAGGAGCTTTAGTAGATTGTCCAATGAAGCAGGTGTTGATTAAACAGCAGTTACATAACTGTCTCTACATGCACATATAACCATCGTCGTCATTATTTTACAGAGGAAATATAGTCTGATAAAGGCGGATATTTCTTTTCTATTTTTACTCTAGGTTGTTTTCTTCCTTACCTTAAGGTTGCGTTCAATGTCCCGGTTCAGTAGCACAAGAAATAGAAATATGTTATTCTGCTTAATACATTTTCGTTTTTTAGATGATACAAAGCCATCAACATATCAACACCAAACTCAATAAAAAAAAAATTTGTGTTATTTATTTGTGGTTGGACCAGCCGAAGCTAGGCTGCCTACGTATCTGGTTAAGGGATCAAGCCACTCGTAGTTCATCTACATTCTCACAAAAAAAAAAAAAACACTTGAAGTACATTAGTAGTCCTTAGAATGTGAAAACACACAAAATTAAAATAAAAATTACAAACTACCATTGGAGAGTCAATTATATTATATGTTCTTGCAAAGGAAGCATGTGTACACTTGTAATGTCTCCTATTATCCTAAATAAGACAGTTCCGAGTCTAGTCTATATTTTGTCCATTCACAGCTTTGGCTTTTTTTTTTTTAAATGATTATTTTCTTTTCTCTTTAATTTCTTCTAACAACAACATTAATTAAGCTGACAAATTAATCTTTCTGAATCGTACCTTCTTGATGCCCCAAACACCATAAAATGCCAATTTAATTCTCTATTTTCTTTCGAATGTACTTATTAAATTATGGATTAATTTCATGTTAAGTGCTTGAATATATAACTTGTAATGCCACTACTATATAATTATCTGCATATACGTACATAACATTAACATGTATATATCATGTCTTTCCTGCATCGTTTGTAACGGATTGTGTTATATTATACTAATAAAGTGATTTAAATGTAAATTTTTATTTTTTGTAATATTTTCATTTACATCAATATCTAAATAGTAATATGTGACAAGATTCTTCATAGAAAATTATATGTAAATCAATTAGCGGTTAAAAGTTTTAAAATAAAGAGTTCATAAATATAAAAAAAAAATGTCTCGTATGTGATATCATACTGCAAATGGTATTGTAATTATCTATTTAAAAACTGGTTACAACTAATTGTTTTTTACATATAATTTTCTATTTATTATCTTGTCACATGATACTATTAAATATTAGTGATAATGATGAATATTACTGAAAAATATTATATTTAAATTATCTGATTGTTATAAATAAGATAAATCACGTCATATAAAATAGTCGTCTATGAAGACTATCCGTGTATATATATATATATGCAGCTGCAAACTATCGTTTCTTGTAGAAGTATAAAAGCTATAACTTGACATTAATTTCATATCCAACCAATTGTTTACTATTCTCTCCTACTTTTACGGCCGGTGTAACAACAGAAGCGAAAACAAAAATAGAATCAAAATGAAAGGAAAAGGCTTAGTTGGTATACTTATTGCAGAAATAAAAGCCAACAACCAATTGTCGTAGACATTATTCGCTGGGCATGCACGAGGATGTGGCTCCCTCTTGTAGGATATAAATACACACACACACATATATATAAATACATAGCTTATAGCTTTTTATCTTTCTTTGCTTGGTGTCGTGAAGCTTCTTTTTCCAGCCAAAAAAGGTCTTTGAATGACCTTTTAATATTTATGTATTAATTTAATTTCCTTAGATGAAGTGTCAAGTTGGCTGGCCAATCCCATGACAGCTAATTAAATAATGGAAATAAATGCATCGTAAACCTTTGTTATGGCCCTTTGTTCAATGATCTTATCTGCGTGTTGGCCATTTATTAATGAATAGTGATAGCGATGATGTATACTAACTCATACGATACTTAATTGTTAGAGTAATGTTATTATTGATCCATCGATTTTAAATTGTGACATTTTAAATAAAAATTACTCTCAAATAAAATGCTATTTTTATCTCATGATAGACTTGGTAACAAATGGTAAATTTGCTACTTGATTGTGTTAAATGGTATTACATCTAATCATATAGTTACGTTTGTCATTTTGAAATTATTTAAATATTAAAACTTTACTTTTATGAATTACAGAGGTTAATGATAATAATAAAAAAGAAATAATATATATATATATATATGAGAACGAACATAATATATTGGAGTACATAAATTTCAAATATGCTATTTTTCACATCGATCTTTTACAATAAACTAGTTGGAGCTACGTGCTCCGCACGTGAAAACTCATGTACAAAACTAAATTTTATTATGTATTTAAAAAGTTATATTGTAAACTATGAATTTACATACTAATCTAGTTTTCTTAAATTCACCTTGAAAAATAACTTTAAAGTTTTTTTTAATGCCTATGACAATAATTTATTAGAAAGATATGAAAGCACTACTCTTAAATTTTCAACTTTTAAGCTCTTAAATAGACCTTTTCTTCCTCGGTTTTAAAGACATGCTTATGCTTTTGCTACTTTGAAGACATCCCCATGCTTTTACTTTTAGTTAATAGAAGAAGAATAATAATGGGATATGTGAATAAATTACTTTTTCTAAAGAATTTTTTTTTAAACAAAGTTATAGAAATTTCCTAATTTAGGAATGATCGTTTTGAAAGAATGATAAATTAATAATGAAGAATGAATTAATAATGAATCATTATCAATACATATTTTTCACTTGTTATAATGTAGTCAATCATTGATCGATGTGATCAATTTACTTAATAAATAAAATTTTGATAATTAAGTTAAATAAGTGCTTAAAACTTGTTTATTTACCTAAATTTTTTTAAAAACAAAAGCTACAACTTTTTAATAAAAGTTTGAATTCACATTTTTTGGAGAGTTTTAGTAGGTTCAAATTATTTTAAAATTTTCTACTTATCTATAGAAAATACTAAAATAAAGTTATGTATATCTTATTAATACAAATTCTAAAGTATACTAAAAAAAAGCTTTAAAAAAATATATGTATTTTGTGGTTTTAATTGAAAACTCTTGATTTAACCTTTAGGCCACGTTTGGTTGCAAGAGTGGAATGGTAATGATAATGGTAATGGAATAGAATGGAAAGGAAAGTCTATGCACTTGTCTGGTTGGAATTTTAGGAATACTATGGACAGGAGTACAATTATTTTCATTTGGACAAAATTACCCCTACTTGTGATATACATATATATGGCATTAATATTTAGGAAAATCTATATAAAACAATTTGAAGAAAATGAAAGAATTTTTTTATTATACTTGTTTTAAAACTAACATATATAAATTCTAAAAAAAAAAAAACTAACATAAATAAAGGAAAAAAAAAAACCTAAAATATTTGTACATATACCCCTAAACTTTTTAAATTTGACAATTTAACCCTAAATTTTTTTCTTGGCACCCAGCTCTCTGAATTTATAATTTTGGCACTTTAGTCTTTTTTGCTCAAATTAGTAAAAATTTAAATGGTTTTTTACACATAACTTACACATTATAGCCCAAGAAAAGCATAATTGATCATTTTTGCTTAACTTCAATATAATCTCCTTCTAAAATTTTAACTTTAATTCAATTAGATTCAAACTTAAACCTAAATTTTTAAAAGAAATTTGTATTGAAACTAAATAAAAATGACTAATATTGTACCTTTTGAGCTATAATGTATAAGTATTATGCAAAAAAATTGTCTTAATTTTAATGAATTTAAGTAAAAAGAACTTAATTATAAAAATTAGAAATTCAAGGGATTGATTGTGAGGAAAAAAATTTAGAGATTAAATTGTCAAATTCAAAAAGTTTTGGGGAGAATTTATGCAAATAAGTCAAAAAAATTTTCTAAAAACTTCTCCTTTTGCTGTGAGGTCAACCTCTTCTTTTGCCCAGACGACTATGGTCTTGAGGTTTTCCTCATTGTCAAAGTGATTGTTAGCCTCGCCGGCGAATCGGAGAAGCGAGTAGGCGAGGAGGATGTGGATGCGGATGCGGATGCGGATGCGGATGGGCACCGCTGGCGAAAGAATGATGTCGGACATCCGGGGAGAGGAGAGGATCTCTGGAGAGAGATGCGAATGGCCAACAATGAAGAAGAGAGAGTTTCGAGATGGTTGTGCGAGGGCGGCACTTAAGCGGCGAATCCGCCGGAGTGGGTTGTCGGAGAAGTTCTGACTGGGCAGAGATGGGAGGAGAGGGGCAATTTATGGAGCTCAAGAAAAGGAAAAAGAAAAAAAATAAATGAAGGACAAATTTGGAAAAAAAAAATTAAAAAGAGATTGGAATGACCATGCCTTCCATGTGATAAATGAAGGACAAATTTGGCGGAGCTCTCCTGCGTGGCACCCATGCAAATGAAACTTGCAACTTTGTTTTGTGCATTATTGGAACAATACGTTAATTATAATATAATATTTTTTAATAATATTTATTCTTTAAGTTAATAATTTAAATATACAGTCTGTGTCACAAGATTTAAAATAAAAATTATATATAAATCAATTATAAGAAAATAAATAAAATGTATCTGTTCGATTGTCGGATAACTTTCTTATATTTTTATATGTTCAATCTCTTACTATTATTGATGTGAGAAGTTTTTTATTAATTATTAATAAAAGAATGATAATTAACATACCACATTGATTGCGATTAGAGAATAATATCCCCAAATATTATTTTACAATTAACGAAAGGTTGTATTTCTATTTTTTCAAAATATATTCTTTTAATTGCTTCTTAATTTCCTTTCTTCTTTACTCTTTGGGAAATTTTATTTCGTTATAAATCGAATTTCAATTAATCCACATATCCTGAATTTTTATTTTTGCCAAAGTTTCCTGACTTAATGTGCCTTAGTTTAATTAGTTCTCAACTTCATAGAGACTATAAAATTACCCAGAAATTGGAAGTGCAATTTCATGCACGTTTCTTTTAAATGATCACATGAAACTTATACCAATCAATTTAATGCTAAACATGACGTGTATTTTCTGCTGTAAGAAATTTAAGTTTACAACTAGCACCAAATATTATAAATTAGTATTAATGGTCGTATTTGTATTGGAGATTGTCTTATATGTCATTAATATAAGTAATCCGCGATTCTGTTTAATTAATTCGAGAAAACTCTGAAATAAAACGAAACTAAATGCACAAAAAAGAGAAGGGATAATTGGGTGGTATGCCACAAAATTTAATTAATACCACGTTCTCTCGCCCTAGCCATGGAGAGGAGATCGACTACGACGTTCTCTGCGCGATCTTCCTCCAGTGACATCAGATCTCTGCTCAGGATTACAAGGAGCAAGAGATCTATTCCGATCTAGTTTGCCATTTTCAAACTATATAAATTGTTTTTTGTGGAATTTGATTGGATTTTTAAGGACCGTTTCTAAACTATATAAATTGTTTTTTGTGGAATTTGATTGAATTTTTAAGAATTACAATGATGGATTTTAAATTTTTTTTAATATTCCAGTGACAAAATTTAGAAATTCCAATACTTTTGTGAATTTTATTGAATTTTGGTGTTTATGGTTTATGATTTTTATAGAATTTTGGTGATGTTTGTTAAAATATGGTGATTGTTTAAATATTCTGGTGGCAAAAGCCGAAATATTTGGCAAAATCAAAAGTTTCCGACCAGTAATCATTTGGTTACCGATTGGTTACGAAGTTTCCAGTTGATAACTAGTTGGTTACCAAGTTTCCGGTTGGGAATCAGTTGGTAACCCGCTGGCGGTGGTGGTTATCAATTGGAAACCTGCCGGTAATTTGTAACTAATTGATTACCAACTGGTTACTATTTGTAACCAACTGGTAACCAGACGGTTACAATATGGATACTTGTTAAAAACTATTTAAAAATAAATAGATAAATAAGCATTTTTGATGTCATCTACGATATTTCTTGCAAGAGTTTTTTATGTGTGGCAAAAATCAAACCAAGTCATGATTTTGTGCCCTTTATGAAAAATACCCCCCAAAAAAAATGGGAATCTGATGAATTTAAACTCTTCACATTCTAATGAAATTACTATTAAATAATATCTGCAATCACATGATTTACTTTTTATTAATAAGTGATATTTAATATAATCAATACAATTTATGATTGTTTCAAAACATGCTACTGTTGACGTGTTTAAATTATATATACTTGTTGCCAGCTCCTTCTTACCTAATTTAATACGGGTGTAGGAATGGGTAATCTCCCTATGGGTACTATCCATACCTGACCCTATCCATTTATACATTAAGAATTTAAAAAATAAAAAGCTCAAAACAAATATCATTAAAGTGTTCACAAAATTTAGCAACATAATCATAAATGTAACAAAAAATGAAGCTAAAATCTTAAAAATAAATCCAAACTCCCGCAATCTATAAATTGAATTCATAAAAAAACTAAAACATTAAAATACTAAAGTTCAATATGTATAAACATACAAATATATATTTTTATAACGGTGAATATAAGGGGGTGAGTGCAGGTACGTGGGAGTTTATCTCACCCCACCCTACACTCGCATGGGGGTTGATCTTAACTTCCACACTCATATACTATCTCCATACCCGTCCCTAATAAGGTGGGTACCCCTGAGTACCCGCACCCATGGATAAAAATGCCATCTCTAGATACAGTCTTAGTTCCATCGCCGTTCCATTATCATTTTGTCATTGTCGCTATTGTGAGCATGATTGATGGCGAGAATTACGAGTCGGTGGAATCAGGAATCTTCTTTGCAAGGCGAGAAGCTCGAGTCTCGCACCTCACCATCGCGACAGGTCAGCGAGCACCTCTGGCGGCTTTCGTTCTACAATGGTCATCGTTCTGCAGCGAGATATTCATTGCAACAGTATTGACGAGCTTCGTTGCGATCTCCAGTGACGGCAACCTCCTGGGTGGGTGGCAATTAATCTAGATTTCCAGGTCTAGGTTTGCAAAGTGGTTTATATATATATATATATATATATATATATAATTACAAATAAAATTTGGGGGTTATGTAGAATAATCCAAAATTAATTTTCTCAAACAAGAAAGGATGATTTACATATATGGCCATTTTGGAGACCTAAGTTTAAAATTTGTCCAATAATGAACTTAATTGCAAAAATTAACAACACAATTAACTGTCTATCTTATATTGAACGGTATACCCATACAATTTAAATTAGCGAAAAAAAAACATATATGGTAACTCCTACAAGATTCAGCTTCCATTCTAAAGTGCAAGTTACTGAATATGTCGTATTGACGGGGCCAATATGTTATGAAAATCAACCTACAGTTTAAAATATTTTATTGTTTGTTATTGGTTTTTTACGTATTTAATGCATCATATTGACAAGGTCAATATGTTATCAAAATATGTTTTGTGAATACATCTTATTTTTGTTTAATGACAAGGTCAATATAATAATGATTCAAATTTTTTGTGCGTCTATTCTAGTTCAGTCTCTTTATTATTTCTTTTCAATTTTGTGTGAATATACGAGTTGAATCAATAAATGAAATCGAGCAATAGAATTTATAATGACTAAATCAATATGAAAAGACACCATCAATGAAGAAGTAACGAATATAATGTGTATTGATCACTATATATATATATATATATATTTTAAAGTTGTGATCTGATTTTTTCATGTCCTTAAACAAAAATTACGTTTGCATTTGGTTCGCTAGTTATAAATGAAAATTTTAAGTTAAAGTTGGTTGATTTTTCAAAAACTAGTTATAAATTTTGTTAATTTTTCATAAAAAGACAAAAATTAAGATACAGAAAATGTCAAAAATTAAAATAAAAAAGTATAATTTAGTTAGAGTTAAACTTGAATACCAAACAAAGCCGTATTGACAATGTCATTATCATATGAACACAGTTAATAAAAAAAAATAGTTACCTAAAAAAGAACGTAACAAATAATAAATGCTAGTAATATGCAACAAAATAATAATAATAAAAAAAGAAATTACAAAGTTAAAAAAACTGCCTCCTTGATTACGTGTCATCATCAAGAAGGGCCGAAAAAAAACTTCCTCTCCAAAAAAATAGCAAAAATAAAAAGATAAAAAGTACCAAAAAGAAGCAATTCCTTAATTATAATGTAGGAAGATGTAAGAATTAAAAAAATCCTCCCTTAAGAATAGCCAAAAAAACACCGAAAATAATCAATCAATTTAAGAAAATCCTTCCATGGAAGGGTAAACATGGATACATAGAAGTATGGAATTAAAAATTTATTCAAATTTGCAAATAAATTTAAAAGTGTTTATTTTTTAAAAAAAGGTGTCTAAAAATGGTCATTTTATGTAAATTCTTCAACAAGAAAATTGGTAAATATTAGACTAGATTTGTAAATAAGAATATAGAAAATACTGGATTTTCAGGTCATTTTGACTGTTACGGTTGCTTTTATGTAGTATTGCAAATGTAAATGGTAGTTTTGACTGAAACCTCTCATTTCTCATTGCCCTTTGTTGGTTCATCACTGCTACCCAGTCTTGATGCCATGCTACCTTTGGTTTTCTTACCGAAATCCAAAAGCAAAAAACCACAAGAAAATCCCTTGATTGTCGTCACGGTCCCACGACCATGAGCGAGTGAGATCTTCATAGATCTATGGTTTCCTTCATGAGTGGGAGATATTAAACGATAATGTGAAATAATACAAAACGAGATGGAAAAATAAGAAAAGAGATAGAAAGATGGATGATTTATAAAAATCATAGAGTTTTTTTATTTACACTTTCTAAATGCAAAAATGTGTGACGTTCATTCCAACAACTTTTAAATGAACTTTGTTTTCCTCATTTTGCTTGGAAAATGGTCAATTTACTCCAAATGATCAAGATTTGTAGACTAAATACCTGTCCTCTTTTATTCACCCCAAAAAAAAAATGTCCTTTTATTTATTATTATTATTATTTTTGCCACCGACAAATAGAAGAATATTTTTCAGAAATATCAGATACATTTATATATACAGGAAAACACAATATTCTTTGTTTCTCCATAAAATTCTTGGGACTCCGACGGTCAAGAAGTGACTCATCTTCTAAAGCTGCTTCAATTATTGGTGTCTCCTTTTTCAAAAGGCACCCTGTGCAAATTCCCTGCGCACTTTGGATTCTCAATTTTCTTCTTCTTCAATTTTTTTTTTTTTTTTTGGTTGAGTTTTGGACTCTTCATGAGTTGTTTATCTTGAAATTATTGACACACTACAATTTCCATAATAAATGTTTGCCCACCTCGTTAAGCCTTGTACTTCTGTTTGTTTGGTAGGAAAATGGTTGGTTTCCAAGAAAGTGACCCCAAATGTGTGTGTGTATTTTTAATCTATTTTATTTTATTTTTTTTCACTGGGTCCGCATTAGTTTAGTTTAATTGACTGCTCTTTTTTTTTTTTTTTTTTTTTGTTTCTCTTTATGCTTGAAATGGACTGTTCCAGTTTTTGACTGTTTCTTGTCATCTGCTAATATTAGTTTTCTATTGGATTTTTCTGACCATGGAAGGGGTAGTTATTTGAAAAAGTAATGCCTGCCTTATAGATAGGGAGGGAAAAAAAGAAAGAAAAAAAAAAAAAAAAAAGGCAAGGAATTTTTTTTTTTTTTGCTAAAAAAGGAATTGATCGATGAGGAAGCTCCCACTAAATCCCCAAAAGCATACAAAATAAATAAATAAATAAAGAGAAAAATAACGCAATCAGAGAGATTTCTACTGTTGATACTCCTTATTAGTAATATACATTTCTAATCGTTAAATTTGAGTAAAATCAGATAATAAAATAAATAAAGCACACCTTTTTTATATAGATTTAACAATTTAAAACATAATTCTTTAAAACATAATTCTACCGGTAGTGGTAAAAGTCTCTTAACAATAACTGAGCATACAAAGAACTAGTTCCTAATATGGCTCTCTCTTTCTTTTTCTCTTTTTCTCTTTAGAAAAGTCAAACATGTTTAGGCCTAAGCTCAATTCCTTCTACGATGAGGCCAGTCTTCCAGTGGAAATCGTCAACCTCCTTTAGACTACACAAAACAGGACCATCCTCTCCATCTTTATTGAAGAACTCACCTATCTTAGCTTCCTTCCATCCATCTTCTCTATCGTTACCCTGAGAATCCAGGAACACGTTGAGCCCTTCACCATCCTCTTTTCCTTCGAAATCGACACGCAGCTGAACAGGCAAATTTTCGAAATTGTGCCCGTTTCGTGCGAAGCTGAAGACAAGGTAGGCCTCATAAGTCGTCTGCGGCGACAAAATCCTTGTCTCTACTTTTGCAATGACGTGAAGCCAACATACCTGGATCAGTGCAGCCACTTCAGGGAACCTATAATCCATGAGTTAATTGATATCGTCGTATAGATTTGTCGCTTTTGATAAGGGAATTGCCTTATAATAAGTAGTACTCCATAAGTAGGAGAAAGGTTAGAGAAGTTTACCTAGATTCAGGTCCAGCTAATTCAGGTCCAGCTAATTCAGTTCCAGCTAATTCAGTTCCAGCTAATTCAGGTCCAGAAATCCATTGCCAATATTGTGGTGTATCCCCTCATGCAATTGAGAGCCCTCTTGCCCCTACCAGAACACGTTTCTTTGCACTTTCTCTATCTATTGAGAAGATCTGTGTCAAACACAATGCGGGTTTCAACATCAGCAAATGGGGAAAATAGTATGGACAAAGAATCAAAAAGACAAGAGCATGCTATTTGTTTTTCAAAGAGAGAAAAAAATGTCGATGAAAGTAGTTAGTCAAGGGTCTCGGATCCCCTGTTCAATTTACATGCATCGATTCCTGTCAAACCAATCAAATACTGACACCTCATTGGGAATTCTAAAAGGTTTTATTTATCGAGTAACCAAAGTTTGCTCCCTTCACTGATCTTTGAGTGACTCAAGGCGAGGATGGATATCATTCCGTCTTCAATTACTAGCATAAATATATAAGCATAAGCACAGCTAGGCACCCCAAAAAAAAAAAAAAATCTAAAATGAAATAACGGAAAAATAATAAGTCAATATACGCAATTATGTACTTACCATGTTACCGTTGCCAATTTTGATGTAATTGTCGCAGAGATAGAAATAAAGGTCCTTCTTGGTCCCGGACTTTATCGTCTCTGGGATTGTATCTGACTGGGAAATGAGGTCTTCGTAGTCGGAAGGCAGAAGCTTTTCCCAAACGACATCAGAATCATCAGCTAATCTGACTGGTAAATCCACTATTTCCATTTCCTAACTATTTTCCTTCTTTCTTTTCTTTCTGTTTTCTCTCCTCAGAATTTACAAATTGAAGAACTGAAGTCCACATATATAGAATAGAGTGGATAAAAAGTCTGGTAGCCAAAACCGCTTGTTGGTTTTTTTTTTTTTTTTTTTTAAACTCTCGGGATGGGTGTAGTCAACAATTGTAGACGGTTGTTCATGATATTAGCTGTATAAGTGTAAGATCTGTGCAAAAGTCTATTCAAATAGTAATTTATGTCCCTGTTTTTTTTTGCTTTTTCCTTAGTATTATCATTTTTACATTATCAAATATATTATAAAGATTAAAATTTGATTAAAAAAATTTGATTCCTTTTAAATATATATCAACTTTTTTTTTCAGATTATTTTAATCACTTATAAAGAACTTTTTTAAAATCATTATCTTAGTAAGACATCTCATTTTGTTCTTAATTTTAAATATATTAAAGAAAACGTAAATAACTTGTTTATTTCATAATTGCCCTATGTATTTCCATTTTGGTATTCTTTCTCTTTTCTTTTCTTTGAATCATTTTTTTCATTTTTTTTCCATTTTGGCAAACAACTTGTTTATTTCATAAATGATTGAAAATTGACTTTTCTTTTTCTTTTTTCTTTTTTTTTTGAAAAAAAAATACTTGTTCATTAACATTTGCTTGCTTTAATTAGTCATATTCTCAATTATTTTCATTTTCATTATGATTTTAACTTGAAAAGATTATGAATTATCTTTATAATTTTATTTATGTCTGAATCGTATGATAAAGATAATTGCTTTAGAGGTTCCAGAATTCAAAACTTTATTTTTCATTACTTTGAGATATTAATAATAAATTTCATTCTTTTTTTTTTTTTGTCATGTTTGGTTTTGAGTTCATTTATGGTAATTAATTGAGTAGAAAAATTCATAATTCATTGATCGAATTTTTTTGCTTTTTTGACATTTTAATGGGCTTACTCTTAGTTAGAATTCTGTTTTTATGAAATTATAGATAATATTGTATCTTAAATGAGTTAAACAAAACTAAATTTCCGTTTGCTAAATTTGAATATCCTCGATTTAATGAAAAATATTGATTTTTTTGTTAAAGAGTCAATTTCTCATATTTGATTTTAATATATTGAAGTGGGAGAAACCATTATTGGGTTATTCTATTATTACATTCCTTTTGACTCTTTGCATTCCCCTCTTTATCAAATTCTTTAATTACAAAAATAATTTTACACAAAATGACATAAAAAGACAATTATTATAAACTTAATTAGGGTCCATTTGGTGAAACGATTTGAGTTGAAATTTTTAAGTTTCAATATTAATTTTTATTAACTTTTTAAAAAAGATAAAAAAAAATTTCAGAAAAAACAAAAAAATTTTTCAGAAAAAGATAAAAATTGAGTTGAAAAATTTGTATTTAAACTTTAGCTCCAAACATAACATTAGAGACCGAAAGAAAATGAAGCAAGTAGTACTCGATTGGCCCTGAAAAAAAAAAAAAGGACTCATTTTGTGTCATTGAAAAGAAAATGAGATTGACAACAAATTGTACTATATATTAATTTCAAGCTAAGGGTCATTAAAGTCAAGTGATGAATTTACCTGAAAATTTCATTTCTTCTTCCGAGACAGTCCTCCGGTACAGGAAACCAGAAAAGAGAACAAAGAAAATTTAGTAGAAAATGGATGACAAGTTTCCTATAATTAAAAAAAAAAAAAAATATATATATATATATATATATATATACGCGTGTGTGTGCGCGTGCCGTGCATTTTTGGAATTGATTTCCACTGCCTACAGTTCAATAAGTTATCCTTGTCTTTTGGTGAAGTGCATTAACGTATGGAAAATCCGAAATTGGAGGTAGTTCATACAAAAAGAATCATGTGAGAAAGCACTCGTATATTAAACTAATATAAAGAAATAGGCTCGTATTTGGTGCACGTATTTGAAATAAATTTTTTTTTATTAAAATTAATTGATTTTTTAAAAATTAATTATAACTTTTTTTAATTATTTAAAAAAAATTAAAAATAAAATGAAAAGTTTAAGTCCGAAATGAAGGGCCACACAATTCTTAAATAAATAAATAAAACAAATACCAGATTGTTTATTCAATCATACTTGTCCAAAAAGACCTTTCTCCGCGTGTGCAATGAAATTTCACTGGAAGAAATAAAGGAAGCCTCTGGTAAGAAGAGAAAATGATGTTAGGATTTCACATTATTGCATACGGAAAATAATTAATAAAACATAATTTCACTAATCAATCAGTACTTTTATTTTTTTTTATTTTTATTATGTTGGAAAACTAGAGCTGGCAAATCGTGTTCGCGGGCCGTGTTCGGGCCAGCCCGATTACGGCACGACACGATTAGCTTGAACACGAACACGACACGATTAATAAACGGGCCACGAACCCAAACACGAACACGACACGATTAATAAACGGGTAGCACGGCACGACACGCGAACACGATTATTAAACGGGCCAAGACGGGTTGACACGAAAACAAACACGTTTATGACCCATTTAACACGAAAAGCCCGTTAACGGCCCATTTAACACGAAAAGCCCGTTTACGGCCCATTTAACACGAAACGGCTTCCGGACCCATTTAACACAAAAATTATGGAAAAAAATCACTTAAAATTCTAAATTCACTAACACATAAGTTTAAATTCACTAATACAAATTCTAAATTCTAAATTCTAAATTCACTAATACTTAAAATTTTAAATTGTCACATAATCAATATCCAAAATATTAATAGAAACATCAAAAGACAACAAAATATTAATACAAAAGGAAATGCTTTCTTACTTGAGAATCATAGCATCATAGGTTCCATCTCCATAAATCTTCAAAAGTTTCCAAATATTTCAACATATTCAAGAAATTTATGAGAATGAAATTAAAACATATTTAAAAACTATCTAAAGATTAAAAAAAATATCACTATGTCTAAATTACCTTCCATTTGAACATTTGCATTTGAGGAGCTGGGGTTGTGGGAGCTTTGAGCAGACATAGAGTTGGACTCGTTGAGTTCCAAACTGAGCACATCTTCAATGATTTCATCCACAGCCATGTGAATTGATTTGTTGTTGTCTGTACAATAGGAAAGTACAAGTTTGCTGTGGGGTAATGAACTCCGGAGAAAACGCAAGTAAAATTATAAAATGGTTCTAAGAACTCATTAATCTTCTCTACCTTTTCCCACTCATCAGAAGTAGGACAATTCTTGTAATTTGAGTCACTTAATTGTAAATGACAAAAAGCACGCCGATAATACAAGACACTGTCAAGCATGAGAAATGTAGAGTTCCATCTAGTTGGCACATCTTGCCTTAAACCCCTCTTAGCATCAAGACCCACAAGATTTACACATTCTAGAAACTTCTTCTTTCTAATTTGTGACCCTCTCACATATTTCACACTTTCACGGGCCTTTTTCACCACATCATCAATATCTTTCAGACCCTCGTGGACTACTAGGTTAAGAATATGGGCACAACAACGAATATGGAAAAAAGTACCATTAGAAATAAGTGCTTTCTTTCCATTCAATTCATCTTTTAACAAATCCACAGATACATCATTTGCAGAAGCATTATCCAAAGTAAGAGAGAACGCCTTATTTTCAATTCCCCAATCGCATAGCAATGCATAAAGTTTTTCAGATAATGCAATACCAGTGTGTGGAGGTGGCATGAAACAAAAATTTAAAATCCTCTTTTGCAACATCCAATCTTTGTCAATGAAATGAGCAGTCAATGTCAAATAACCATCTGTGACTATAGAAGTCCACAAATCAGAAGTCAAACAAATTCTACCAGGGGTCGCATCCAACATAGATTTAATTTTTATTCGTTCCCTTGAAAACATTTTAAACACATCTGCCTTCAAAGTGTTTCTCGAAACCAAATTAATGTCAGGCTGCAAATATTGATAAGTGGCCCTAATACCTTCATATTCAACAAAAGAAAATGGAAGATCATGCAAAATGATGGCTGTTGTTATCAATTGACGAAAGTGTTCAGGATCAAACCTCTTTGCACTCACTGCTAAAGAGCCTTTTTCTTGTGATATCAAAAGTTGGCCGATATCACGTGTGTCTTTTCGTTGGCAAGATATCATATGACGCCGCATGCTTCCAGTCCCATTCTTACTATCAGCTAAATAAACAGAACCACATTCCTTGCATTTTGCCCTTAACCTCTTGTCTTCACTCAACGGAAGCTTATCAAAATGTGACCAGACAATAGAAGTAGTCCTTCGTTTGCGTTTGGCTTTGCTGGGTGCATCTTCAGAAATAACTTCAAGCTCCTTTTCCTCATCTTCATCAATAGGCACATCTGTATTGGTAGGAGCAGTAGCACTAGTACCAGACTCGAGATTCACTTCATGTCCTAGACCATCTATCTGCAAAATATAATCAAATAATGATGCTTTCATGGGCAAGAATAGGCGTTTTAAATAGAAATGAAACAATTACGTTTTTAGGATTTCTTTTTCTTTTCCTCCATTTTCTCATCAACCAAACAAGCGAAAAGAAAAAAAAACATTAAAAAAAAAAAAGAGTAGGCCTGTATATGTGAATGCACCTCATAGATTAGAGGAAAATAAAAATAAAAAAAACCCCAATTGAAAAACCCTAGCGCTACCGAGTGCGATCTGTAAGCTGAAATCGTGAGCTTGCGATCACGAGGCTTGCATCCACGTTAACAGTGACAGGCAGAGGAAGAGAGAAAGAGAGACAAATTGATGGCAGATAGTGATAGGAGAGATAAAGAAAGAGAGAGTAAGAAAGGGATGGCGGCGATCAGATGGCAGATGGAGGAGAGAAAATGGTGCGGTGGAAAAGAAAGGGGTGGAAGAAAAGAGAGGATAGAGAGCGATGAGGGCGAGATATAGGAAGAGAGAGAAGCCTGAGGGAGGAGTGAAGTTGATCGGAGGAAAACAGAGGGAAAGATTGAAGAAGAGAAATGAGAGAGATAAAATCAAATAGAAGCAAAGCAGCTTTTCATTTTTCAAGGATGAGTCGGGGAAGAAAAAGAAAAGGAAAAAAAAAACAGTAAAGCACCTAAAGGTACTAAACGGTGCATATTTGACGACGATGGAGGAACAATGGAAGCAACAATCAACATCCACTCTTTTAATATAGTTAAGATAAAAACATTAGCTTTTGTGTAATATATATATATATATATATATATATTTGAAAGGGTAGACATATAATTTATTGATACCGATCAAAAAGACAAAAACAATAATTCTTATTTTTCTATTTATATTTCAATAAAGATCAAATATAACCAATTTTTATTTTTTGATAATTTATACAAGTAATTTTTGGTTTATTATTAGTATTATTTTTCATTCCGTAGTGTCACCACAATACCACATTAGACTGACTTATTGATTATCAAACAGAGTAACATTGTTTTGGAGTTAAACATATTTTATAGTATTGTCAAATACTTAGTTGCTTTAAACAACAAGCAAAAGCATAAACTACAATAGCAATTCGAAGACAACAAGTAAAAAATACAGAAATGATGACAAGAATATTTAAATATTATTTCTGAATTTTTTTTCATGATCAATAAGAATTTGGAAAGTTGAAGTTCAAATTTGAAAAATATAGTTTCAAAATGATGAGTAAGTTTTACTGTTTTACATCCTAATAAATTTATGTCTTTGTTAACTATAAGATTACCCTAATATCCTAATCCAAATATATACACATAATTAGGTTTACTATTTTATATTATTAACTAGTTAACTATAACTATAATTTGTTTACAATTTTCTATTATTAACTAGTTAATTATAAGATTATTATTTTATATCAGAAGCAACATCTCCATAACTTATGATTTTTATTGTCTCAATAGTGGAAATTATTCAATAGTTGTTTTCTAGTCTTATATCAAACACACAAATGGGCCTATACTTGTTATAAAAAGAGCTTTAGAATAGTTTGAAAATTCTAACATAAACGTGTTAAACGTGTTAATCGTGTTAGCCCGTTTCCGGCCCATTTATTTTCGTGTTAAACGTGTCGACCCAATTTCGACCCAATTATTAAACGTACGGTCCAAACCCATTTATTACGTGTCGTTCTCGTGTCGTGTCACAGTGTCGTGGCCGGAATTGCCGCCCTATGAAAAACCATGTGTACTTTCCTAGACCTGTTGAATTGCTAGTAGAGGAGATGGACCCACAACACTCACGTCTTGTTTTCCCACCTTTGTTTACATAATTTCTCTATTTTTTTTCTTATTAAAATTTAGTTTTTATACTAACTTAAAGTACTTTCGGTGGTGTTCGGTGCATATCAGATTGTGTTTTTTAGGATACCCTTGTATTCTCTCTTCAAATCTCACAGTTTATTTCTGATCAAAGGGTCCACAATCAAGTCTTTGAATTTTGTTGTATATGAAGCTGCCAAAACAAGACTTAGTGTATAAGGTTAACCCAATTTCAACCCAATTTCGACCCAATTATATGTACTTTCCTTTATTTGTTTACATAATTTCTCTTTTTTTTTTTTCTTATTAAAATTTATTTTTTATACTAACTTAAAATACATTTCGACGTTCAATGTGTGTCAGATTGTGTTGATTAGGATGCCCTTACTATCTCTCTTCAAATCTTACTGCTCATTTATGATCTGAGTTCACACTCAACTATCTGAAATTTGCTGCATGTGAAGCTGTCAGAAGACCTGTCTTATTTATGTATATGTTATTTACCATTTTGAAGCAAATATACATAAATATGACCTGTCTTATTTATATGACCTGTACATATAAATAAGACATAAATATGACCTGTCTTATTTATGTATATGTTATTTATGTATATGTTATTTACCATTATGTAGACGGTCAACAAGTCAAGCTATATCAGCATTTGCCAAGACATTTCCCAGGTAGACTTTCAGTGATCTACGTAGTAACTATTCACGGCATTACACTTTTGAGTTGTCTTCACGGCCTACAATCATGCAACCTTTGTTTAAAAAGTCTCAATTGAAGGGTAAGTCCCTTCGGAATTTTGATGCAAGTAACCATTATATCACCCACCCTCTCTCCCTCCATTAAAGTCTATTTATTTTCTATTTGATAAGTTAATTTAATTTTAATTAAATTATATTTTTATCATAATTTTTAATTTTTTTTAAATTAATAAAATTTATAATTAATTTTTAAAAATTAGTTAATTTTAATTTAAAATTTTTATTTTCAACTAATTTACAAAATAGATATTTAGATATCTAAATATTAGTACACCTATTTGGCTGGCTAAGTTTTTTTTTTTTTTTTTTTTAAATTATCATAACAATAATAACAGGCATAGCTAGCTGTAACTACTGTGATATCTTACTAAATAATGATAATCAAAAAACTATGTGATATCTTTTTGAATAAATCTCTTGATTTTGAAGATTCGTTAACCGGTTAATTACACTTTATATTTATGTAGAATGTGTTTATAGTGCTCTTAATTTATTAGTGAACCTTCTCTATTTTTTAAATTTGTGAGTGACTCATTATTGGACCATGTTAAATTTTTATACTCCCTTTTCCCTTTTGTATCATCTTCTTAATTAATCTTTGATGTGTAAATGCTTAAGAGGAAGTTGGGCAGTGAAGTTAAAGTCAACTGATGAATTTACATGGAAATTTCACTTTGTTCTTCCGAGACTGTCCTCCGATGCTGTCAACCAGAAAAGAAAACAAAGATGACGGACGCTGCTACACCCACTTTTCCACATTTTTTTCCCCTTCTTCGTAAACGCCTGGTTATGCTAACAAACCAAGTTGGTTCTTGTTGGATTTAGGAAAAAATTGTTTTTTTTTTTAACAATTAATATCAATTTGCCACATCCTAAAACACATTTTATTCCAAATGTTCTTCAATATAAAACAAAAGGTCCAAATATACTTTTTTCTCAAAACTTTTTACCTCAAACACAAATCTTCGAAACCATATCTCATTTCTAACACAAAATATCTTCAAAATTCAATTCAAAACTCTCCCCAATGAGGCCCATAACTTATCCTTGTTTGCAGGCGAAGTGCATTAACGTGTGAAAAGATTATCCATTGAAATTTTGTTGCAAGTAATAAAGGTAAAGATTCCCAAAGAAAATGACGCATCTATACATAACGTGAGAAATACCCAATACAAAATAGAGAAAAGAGATGCAGAGAGAAAAAGATGCTAGGATTTTATATTGTTGCAATAGCAAACAAAATATAATTTCATTAATCAATCAACTCTTTTGATAAAATTACAATGATTGAGCTATTTATAAATATCCAAACTTACAAAAATATATACTTAACTTAATTCTAAATACTGTAAATAATCCTAAAAGATAAACAAGTGTGATTTCTTTTGATTACTGCATGTCTAAAATCAAGGAATAAATTACCTTATTTCCTATGAGATGTCACCGCTAAGGAATAAACGTCCTGGTGAATAACAGTGAATATATATAAATATATATGTATTTTGTAAGTATAAGGGAACGCTGAACTATAAAAACACTTTATTTTTTGAATTACTTACTAAAATAATAACCTAAAATATTAAAATTAGTAAAATAATATTATTTAATTTTAACATAACAACAACCATCTAAAAAAGCGATCATTCTTAATTATATTAACATTATTTTAATAATAACAACTTTTAAATAATTATTTAAAAAAATGTTTAAGTCATTTTGTTGATTGATTCTCCTTTTTCGCGTACACATGATCCAACATGCACTTAATAAGAATTGGGTTACACACACTTTTTTTTTTTTTTTTCTTTTGTTGTCTACCAAAAAGGATTCAAGTTGGGTCCCACACTTGGAGACCAAACATCCCCTACCTATAAGAGTTTGGGCCCACTGATCTCCTTGGTTATCGAGAGTTGTAATTTTGCTTTCTGCTTCGAGCAGGACCATAAGTTTGTAGAAAAATCTAAAAAAAATTTCAAAATCTAAAAGGAAAAACGATAGACTCGTTTATTACAATTTTTAATTTTGTTTTTATTGATTATTCTATAAATAAAGTTATTTTAGCACTGTTATTTTAGCACTGTTAAATCCTTTTATTCATTTTCCACATGGGACTTTTTAGACTTGGTTGACAATACCCAATAATACTAAAGTTTATATATGAACCAAAACCCAACAATACATACAAACATATATGTAATATATTTTTGTATATGCCGTGCATTTTAGAATTGTCTTCCACTGCTTACAATTTAGGCCCCGCTTGGGCGCCTCCGGAGACGTGGTTTTTGCATCTGGTTTCTAGTTATGTGTTTGGCACTGCATTTGGGTTGATGCCATTACGAAGTTCAACAGTAAACCCCACATGGGTTGCATTGTTCAATAGTCTCCCCCCTTTCCAAGATGACAGATGCTGCCACACCCACTTTTAATTTCCACATTTTTTCCCCTCCATAAACGTCAGGTTGTACTAACAAACCAAGTTGGTTCTTGTTGGATTTAGAAAAAAATTGTTTTTTTTTTAACAAATAATATCGATTTCCCAAAACGTGCATCCTCAAACATATTTTATTCCAGATGTTCTTCAATATAAAACAAAACGTCCAAATATACTTTTTTTTTTCACAACTTTTTACCTCAAACACATCTCCAACGATCCTTAGCAAGCTTAAAAATAAAATAAAAAATTATGTAGATTAGATTGATTTAATGGAGGGTTGGGCGCTTACCAATTAAATAAAAAAACAAAAACAAAAAAAAGTCATGTGAGAAAGAACACGTAGATAAAACCAATTTAAATAAATAAATAAATAAATAAAACAAATCCATTTATCCATACTTGTCCAAATTTGGAACTTTTTCTGCGTGGCCGTTGAAATTTCATTGCAAGTAATAAAGGAAAGATTCCTAAAGAAGTTGACATATCTATGCATAACGTGAGAAATACCCAATACGAAACAGAGAAAAGAGATGAAGAGAGAAAAAGATGCAAGAATTTTATATTATTGCAATAGCAAACAAAATATAATTTCATTAATCAATCTAACTCTTTTGATAAAATTACAATGATTGAGCTATTATAAATATCAAACTAACAAAAATATATACTTAACTTAATTCTAAACATTGTAAATAATCCAAAAAGATAAACATGTGTTGATTTCTTTTGATTACTGCATGTCTAATACCAAGTAATAAATTACCTTCCTATGAGATGTCACTACCATGGAATGAACGTTCTTTTGAATAACAATCAATAATTTTTTTTTTTTGTAAGTATAAGTGAATATTAAACTATAGAAACACCTTCATTTTTCAGACTACTTATCAAAATAATAACCTAAAAAATTAAAATTAATAAAATAATATTTTTTTAATTTTAATATAGGAACGACCATTTAAAAAACTGATAATTCTTAATAGTATTAAAATCACTTTGAAAATAAAATTTTTTTAAAAATTATTTTAAAAAGTGCTTCATTCATTTTGTTTATTGGCTCTCTTTTTTCAAATGATCCCACATGTAATTAATAAGAATTGGGTTCCACGCTTTTCATTTTTTATTTTTTTTTTACCAAAAAGGATTCAAGTTGGGTCCCACACTTGGAGACCCAACATCCCCACCTACTAGAGTTTGGGCCTCACCGATCCCCTTGTTCATTGAGAATTGTAGCTTTGTTTTCTACTTTGAGTAGGACCATAAGTTTGTAGAAAAAGCAAAAAAAAATTCAAAATCTAAAAAGAAAAATGATGGACTCGTTTGGTACAATTTTTAACTTTGTTTTTACTAATAACTCTATAAATATAGTTATTTTAGCACTGTTAAGTTTATATTTTTACTATAACCTTAGTAATTTATCTTAATTTTTCTCCCAAAATTTTTTATATTTTTCGAAGTGTATAGGTTAATTAAATTAGTAGGGTTAAAAGTAATAAAATGGAATTAAAATTTGATAAAAATAAATTAAAAATTGTAAAAAGAAATTCGGAGTCATCATCAACCACTCTCAAGAAGACCCATGCGCGGCCACAAGCTCTCTAGGCCGTTGGATCAGCTCCATCAATGCTCCTGATCACGAGTGCGCTGCACTGGCGCCAAAGCGCGCATCTTAGAACTTGTCATTGTATCCAGTGTTGTGCCGGATTCGGTGCTTCGCATTCAGTAAAGCTCATGTGCATTTGCATGCTTCAACCAGCCAAAGTGCTCCACATGCCCTATATAAGCGCTCTCCTAGTCGTCCGTCACCACTTCTCCGCCTGGGTCCCCAATGTTGCTTTGCATCAATTTGTTGCAGAAAAAAGAAATAAAAAAATAAAAGGGGAAAAACCTAAGGCTAAAGGGGAAAATAAAAGGCTTTAGAGACTTGTGATACCTCCAATCTGGATTTTTATGTTTTATTTTCTTATCTATTTATTTTTGTAATTTGAGAATGGTTAAAACTTTATTTTGTAGATTTTTATTTTTATTTATGAAGTAATTTTATTTTCTAGGAAGACGATTTTGTCGAATTATGATTGTTTGAGATTTTTTATTTCTAATTAATTGATGGTTTATTCTAGTTATATGTTGAGTATGTTAATTATGTTGAATGCTTATGAATTTCTGGTCAACTTTTGCATGATTTAGTATTTGGTTTGAGACTGAAAAATGATAATTGAATAAACCATTGTTTAATCTACCATAAGATTGTCATAAGCTAGAGATAGTTATGAAACTAATGTATCATCATGAATTTCTGATTCTTAATGAATTATGATAAGCTATTTGAGATCGAGATGTGATAAGGCTTACTATAATAAATTATTAATATTTGAGAAAAATGAATGAATGTATTAGAGATATTCCCTGGCAACATAGAAAATAGACGTTGATTAATTGAATTAGAGAATTTGAATATGATTAATCCAGTGAAATTGGAAAAGCTAGATTTTTAGTATTTTGAGTCTTTTGTCTTTTTACTTATTTTATTATTTTCATTTAAAGATCTTTTTTCAGTTATTCAAATAAATTTGAAGTTAATATAATTTCGGTAATTGGTAACGACAGTTCTCGTGTGAGCGATACTTTACTTATTCCTTTATTACTTGTTTAAATATTGTGCGCTTACAATTTTCCGCAACAAGTTTTTGGCGCTATTGTCGGGGACTTTTTTTTTTTTTTTTTTACACAAATGTTGATACTAAATAACTCTAGTTTTTATTTTAATTTTTATTTATTTATTTTCTTTTGTTTTAATTTTGTTTGTTTTTGTCTTATTGAGGTACTTCAAGATGTCTCATCAACAAGTCCTTATGTGTTTTGCTCAACGAGACATAGAACCAATGTATAGTGCTTGGTAGAGATATATAGACTTACTTAATAGGTTTCATGATCATGGTTTCTCTAAGGAATATATTCTTCAAAATTTCATTAATGGGTTATGTGACACAACAAGATATTGGGTTGAAAGTGGACGCGGCAACTTCTTGTTATTCCAAAGACCCGTTGACGAAGCATATTACATGTTGGAAGACATGACCAACCATGATTATTGGGAAAATAATATTTTTTGGAACGACCAAAATTGTCAACATGAAGAATTGGTAGTATCCACTCCTATCATTGATGCACCAATTGAGACCATTGAAGATTGCCACCTTGAGGAGCCGACGCAAAGAGAGGATTGCTTGGAGTTGTTTAATAACAGTGACTATTTAAGTGAAGTAGGGATACAAGACTTAACCATAGAAGAAGAATCATAAGAAGAAGTCTCTAGTGCCCAACTGAGTATGATTACATTAATCATCCAAGATCTTATCTATGAAGATCCGATATGGCCAATACCTCCTCCACCTATGTTAGCATCATTCATTTATGTCCCCCAGGCACATACATGGAAGCCTTGTCTTGTTAGTGCCATGTACCAAATTCTATCATATCTTGCCAGGCTTGAGGGCATCAACAATCAAGACCTGTATGTGGTGTTATATGACACCTATTATGGGCGAAAGCTGCACTTTAATGAGGCTTTCTCCACAGTCAAGCCGACGACTATAAATTGAGCACTTCTTAGGAGGCAACCCAAGCTTTTTACATGCTTTTTATTTGTTTTGTTCAAATTTCTAGTTTCAAGTTCTAGGGTATTTTTGTTTATGTGATTAATTATCTTTCTTCTTTGTTTTTCTTCTCTAGGTACAGGCCTTGAAGTCAAGGAGCCAACTCGTGAAGCCAAGCACCAATGAGGGAAGTTTCCAATAACCCTTCTTATTTTCATAATTGCTTATTAAAAAAAAAAAACTTTTTGAGTACTGATTAGGTTTGACTGTCAATTGCTGATTACAAAAGAATAGATTGAACTAATTATAGCTCTTGGAAAATGATGAATATTGTATTGTTTGTGCGCTTGATTCTTGTGTGAGTTTTGTCTTGCATGCGATTCTTTTTAACACTTTGTGCACATAGCCTTGATCACTTAGCTATTTTGCTTACTTAGAGAAAGTTTATGTGAATTAAGTAACCCTTTCGATCTCATCGAATTCTAGAACTTGTTTGATTATCACTTAAGGTGAAATCGTAGACTACACTTTATCAAGGACATGATTTAGGCCATCTTTAGATCGTTTAAGCCTTTTAAGCCAACCCTAACATATGCATATCCCTAGTTACCCCCTTTAAGCCTAATGTTTACCTTTTCTTTGTTACCCACATTTTTTTAGCCAAGCTTTTTAATAATTTCCAACCTTTTAATCCTTTACCTTAAGCATTGAGATCATTCTAGAAATTATCTTGAGCTATGCTAAAGTTTAGGAGGATGGGTGGAGTTGTGAAAAGCTCACTTTGGTTAATTTGGGGGGGGGGGGGGGGGGGGGGGGGAGGGAAGGGTGCTACACCTTGGTTTCATAAAAAAAAAAAAAAAAAATTTGAAGTAGTAACTCAAAATTAAAAAATATATATATATATAAAACAAAAAAAGTTGAAATCAAGTTAGGGGTGCTATTGGGAGTGTTGCAAAAGCTCTACAAAAGTCCTAGATTTTTCATGTGTCTAAGATGATTTGAGCCACATTATTATCCTTATCCTACTATTACCTAGCATATCATTACAAGCCTAAAAAGTCATAATGATCGTTGGTAATGTATTTGTCTACATTAGTGGAAAGTGATAAGAAAATTAAGCACATTGAGTTCAAAAATTTCTTCATCTAGAGATCAATCACAAT
>CM046368.1:9178920-9261901 GCA_025413025.1 Ficus hispida | reverse complement strand
ATGTCCGTTATTACTCGTTTTTTTGTAGGGAGCTGATTGCGCGGAATGAAAATATATTGGACGCGACGGGAGAAAATTTGAGTCCGAGAGGTGAAGGTGGTATGGGGTTTCGGACATCATGGCTTGCACAAGAGCCTTGCTTCATGAGGTTTTGGGACAAAAAGTTTTATTTCATGGAAAAAGGTGGAGTGATCATTACCTCAAAAGCCTTTTTTAATTTTTTCCCCCTTTCTTTCCGCTTTTTTTCCTTTAAAAAAAAAAAAAAGAAGAAGAAGAAAGTTCATGATCAATAATTGATATTTCATGAACAACTTAACCCAAAGATGTGATTTTCACTAACAGCAGATACGACCTGACAGTGGCCCAAAAAAAAAAAAAAAAAAAAAAACCCAGCCACGACAAGATAGAAACACGGCAGGAAACAAATACCTAAAACTTTGATTTTGTTGTGTAATATACTATTTCCGACTTACATCTTAAATTAATATGTTAATATAGAGTGCAGGCCAATGTTCTTGCTACATTATTCATTATATACCAAATTTAAGTATATCCTTCTTGTTCATTAACTTCTAGTGCCGGCGAAGCCAGCCATTTAAAATATTGTAACGGAAAAAACTCACATAGTACGCGATATCACTATCAATAATCTCTAGTGAAAAAAAAAAACCCGTTCTTATTACCGTTATACATAATTTTAGATATGGATTCGACTCATTTGTCCCTTTATTCGTGCCTCGTTTTTATATTCTTGCAAAACTATCCTGACATATCATGATTTCTTAACTAATATGATATAATATTTTAATTGATGTAATAGTTATGATATTATTAGACAGATATAAATGATATATAAATAAAAGAACACATGAGTCAAATCCTGACTACATTGTGTGATGGTTACTACGTGAGTTAAAAGATTTGTATAAATAGATGTTCCTTCCATAATTAGATCCACAAAAGAAGTACACACTCCTCAAAGGCATAAGTCCTACAAGCTCTTTTCCACCTTTTCCATACTTCTTTTCTAGACGGCATGAAAACCATGGCAGTGTTGCAATTTCAGTGCTTTCTTTTCGTAGCCATTGCTACACTAAGTTTCTATTCGAGCTTCACTTCAATTGCTTACGCGCAGGAGACCGGCACCGCCACTTACTACACTGCTCCCTACCAACGTAAAAATCTTATAAAACAAGTTCCTTTCATTCCTTCACATCTATACATTTGTTAAAAGGTGACAAAAAGTTATTTTCATTTTAATAATTTGCAGCTTCTAGTTGCTATGGTTTTGAGGACCAAGGAGTGATGATTGCAGCGGCAAGCGATGCGTTTTATAACGATGGAGAAGCCTGCGGGCAAACGTACGAAGTTACATGTCTTAGCGGCACAAACTTGGGCACCCCAATGCCTTGCTTGGGAGGCTCAGTGGTGGTAAAGATTGTTGACTATTGTAAACCCGAATCGTGCCGGGGTACTATTGACTTATCGGAGGAAGCTTTCGCTTCCATCGCAGATACAGCTTCTGGAGTCATCAACGTCTCTTACCAAAAGTATGCAATTCGTCGTGCTCATTTAACTTCCAACATCTTTCTAACATTACTTTATCTTTGCCTTTTCTTAATGAAATTGTGATCTGTCTTTGCAGGATTTAACAGAGACAAGGGCATTTTCTTCATAAAGATAATAAACCCGGAGTTTTTGTAGCTTTTATGTTGTCCTTTTTTTTTTTTTTTTTTTTTTTTTTCCAGTAGTTACATAGATTTTATATTAATGCCAAAATAATCATCAAATGGATTTTGTTTTATTTTCATTTTATAGTGCCATGGCCCCCCTATATGGCTCTTTTTATTTTGTTTTATTTTCATTTTAATATAAAAGGGTTTTTTATTTTAATTTTAATATAGTGGGTATGTGTATAAATTAATATTGACCCCTTTTAATTTATAGTTCTTTATATTTTATTGAGCAAATAATTAAAAAATTATTATATATATATATATATATTAGTATAATGTTAATTAAAATTTTTTTTTTGGTTTCTTTATCAATAAATCCTGACTCTGTCACTGTGGAAGAGCGATAAAATTAACCTACAAATTTGTTGATTCTTTAAGAATACCCGAAAAATATGCACAATAGATTGTGTTAAATTCCTTCTCTTGAAGCTTGAATACCAAAGAAGATCATGCGAATATGTATTGAGAGAACTCTCAAAAGAGTTTTATTAATAATCATCAAAAATTCTCCTATAAAATAACAAAGAAGTCTTTAAATAGTAATTCCTAATTCTATTCAAATAATTATCAGAAGATAATTTTATAACCATCCTAATTCTAATCTTATTTTCTTAACGTGGATAACTAAATTTCAAACTCCAAATGACAAAAGTTAATCTACTCCTATATCTAACTCAAGTTATATTATCAATCCTAGCAATCAAATTATCCTAGAAGAATTTAAAAACATCCTAATAATATGACCAAAATTCAAATGACATAATATAGATAAACTCCAATATGTTACATTATATGGGTGCATATTCCTTAACGCCCCCTATCCTAACAACATTATCTCTCATTTTACACTAACGCATGTTCAACTCATAAATAAATTATTTTCAAAGATGTTGTTAAAAATAATGGATCAATTTAAACCCTTAAAAATCTTCACAAAGCAAAAGAGAGTTTATATTTTATTCTAGTAAAAAATGGTATGTTTACGTATTATATTCACATTCCAAAAAAAGGTCACAGCATTTGTTTGAGACCAAAAGCCCTCTGCAACATATAAAATAATACAACAAAATTTGTAATACAATCTCATCAATTTGTCTTTCCAAAGTAACTCACTTTCTTAATAAAACATGATCTTCTTGTCTTCTCTAAACGCTCAATCCGAATTCATACCATACAAAATACAAGTTGAGCAGTCCGATCGAAAAAATGGAAACTAGAGGATGGAAGTATTGGATAGAGATACATTAAGAATAATATTATAAGGTATCCCAAATCGCTTATAGAGACAAGCAAGCATAGACGGAACTATCCATTGTCGAGTGGGGGATTTGTGCCTCCAGTATTTTATTTTTACATTCTTTTTCATTATAATGGCCCTATCAAAACTTGATTATCCTTATGTATAAACACTCTTAAAAATTTTATTTTTCAGTGTACACTCTCGCTGAAAGAATAGACTGGATACATTGCGTAAGCATATCATGAATTTGATTATCACACTAGAAAGCTGATGTTTAATTTCACCTCATATAATCACCAAAGCCTAAAGTGGTTAACCTTATTTCTATGGTTAGAATTACAAGCTACAAGCTCATATTGCCACATGAATTATAAGCCATGCTAAAAGTTCTAATTGTGTACTTATATTAATGGTTAATTAGTGCTGAAGAATGAAGAACATTTGTGAAAAAAAGAAAACCTATATATGCACATATCTGGATTTATCTCATATCAAGCACACTTACAAAATGACAGTTGTAAATATTTCTTTTAACGTTAATGTAACACTTTGTACTATAGTTCTTAATATAATATCGTGTTACATTAAGTTTTACATAAAATTGCATGGAAATATGTTAGTTGTTTAAAGATTCTAAATAGAAAGTTACAACTGTCAGACGTGTTACATTAAGTTTTACATAAAATTGCATGGAAATATGTTAGTTGTTAAAAGATTCTAAATAGGAAGTTACAACCGTTGGACTTGTAACAATAAAAGAGAGAAAGAAAAAAAATATTACAATGTCAGAATGTCTTTATTTGTATGTTATGATTTCTTAAGATGTAAATATTAGTGATTACATGTAAATATGTTATTTTCCATTAATTAAGTAAATTACTTTTTACTCAATAATTTATTTATTAATTTTTATGAATTTATAAATTTTCTTAAATTTTAAAATATAACCTAAAATTATCTCAAATTATGTTCCAATTTCAATCAAACCCTAACTCTAAACCCAAATTATTGCCACCGCCCTAGCCGCCATCGCCATCGCCATCGCCATCGCCATCGCCATACCACTGGAGATCCTGTCACGAAGCTTCCGACAAACACATGACTTGTCCGGAGATAATGATTGAGCTTGTGAGCATCGGGTCGCCAGGGAGATCATGATCTAGCTCGCGAACCTTGGGTCGCCAGGGAGATCGTAGACCTCGGATGCAAGGGATATTCTGGACCTCAATCACCTAGAAGATCTCGAATCTCCGTCACCGGGGAGATTAGGTCTGTTGTCTCGATCACCCTTAGTCACCAGAAAAAGGACTGTAACGTAGAGGGAACTTGGGAAAGCAGGGGTAGACCTCGAATTTGCCAAAAAAAAATAAAAAATAAAAAAAAACATAAAATAAAATAAATAAATAAAGTGAAACTGCTTCCCTCTCTCTTACACTTGAAAATATGCTATCTTCTTCCATTTGTGTATTAGATTATGTAATTTAGTATAACTTCTGATTTCTGAATTTTTTTTTAAATTCCGTGTATATATTTATGATGTTTTATAGCATTTGGTGAGCGTAAAAGAAGAATAATAATTGTACAAATATACAATATTTGCACCATTTATCGACCGTTAACAAAATAACATTTTTTTTTCTTACACCAGCACAATATATCTATATATATATATATATATATTTCTACTGTCCCATGTTCTTTACATCAGAGTTTTCTTTCTCAAATACTATTTTCCCTAAATAGAAGGATTGTATTTTAAATCAGAGTTTTCCACACAAGAAAAGTAGAGTTTATTCTTGTAACATTTGTCTGACGGTAGTTCATTTATTCATGAGATCTTTCAAAAAAAAAAAAAAAACGAGCTCTTTTTCACTTTCGAAACAAAAATAGATATTGAATTTAAACTATTATATTTATGTTAAATATTTTTGTGAAACATGAAAGATGGGGTTTGGTAAGCGGCGGTCACTACATAAAGGTCTGCTTACATAGGTTATAACTTATAATCTAGTGCTAATAATATTGTTGTTTTAATATATAAATATATATATTGATGTGCTTCATGGGGATATGTCAAAGCATATATTTTAAACCAATATAGTAAGTTGGTTAAAGTTAATATGGACACATAATTCATATACAAAAGGATTAGCGTTTAATTCTTCCCATTATTGACATTGTAGGTAGGAATTCAAGCATTAACAGCGATGGAGTAATTATATTATTTCAGTTTTTTATTTTTTATTTTTAAAGTGTCTATTATTTTAGTTTGAGTGTACTATAAAAGAAAAAGAAAAAAAAAGAAAAGAAACGTATGAAGGGATAATAAATTTTTAGTAAGGATAAAATGAGAACAATATAAAATTTTAAGAGATCAAATTAAAAATAATAGCAGTTTCTTGGAGATAGAAGCCCTTCACTCAGCTGTGCATTGGCATGTTGAGTTTTTGTTTCTTTCTTTCTTTCTTTTTTTAATAATAAATATGCATACGTAGCTTCGTATAGAGCATTAAAAAAAAATCTCATATATATTTCTCCCTTTAATGCATGAGAAAGTTAAGTGCGTAATATCACATGGAAAGCATTATAATTTTTTTCCCTTTTTCTAATTGTACTTTCTTTACTATAATTTTAAGAAGAGGTGTAATTATTATTCAGAATTAATGATACTTGTAATCTCGTCTGAGTCTTTAAAATGAACCGGATCGCTGGGTGGCCATTTTCGGTTTTTCTCTTCTAGTAATAAAATTTTGTTTTTGTTTTAGGAAAAAATCGAAAAAGGAGATTCCGATATCGCAAAGATGGCTATTATTGAAACAAATTTCTATGTATGAATAAACTTATCCCTACCATTTCATACCATATTTTCATTTGGCACCCCTTAAATTTTTTTCTTGGGATCCTCGCATTGTGTATACAAGAGCCACTCTTGTACCAATTTCTCTGCACAAATATCATTCTCTTTATGAGTTTGTGATATGTCTTTGCAGGGTTTAACGGAGGCAAGATGAAAATTACATTTTCTTCATAATAAAACATGGATTTTTATAACTATTTTAATCCATTTATCTCGCTCTCTCTCTTTTTGTCCCCGATAATCATAAAAAATTTGGTAATAAAAAATAAGCATCAGATGGATGACTTCATTTGTTGTACTGGAATTTACACAAGAATGAGTTTACCAATCTTTTACCTTTGACCTAACAAGATTCTCTTCCCAAGTATTCAGGGATCAAATATCATTATCCATTGTGAGGCTGTAATTTTGCCTCTCCAATAACCTGTCCAGTTTGATTGAGCCTTCATGATTTGGACTTCCTCCACGTTAAGCGAGAATGGGTCAACTCCTTTTTCAGTCCCATCTTTGTTACCATCTTTTTTTACTTTTAGACAACTACTCCAAGGAGAGAGTACATCCAAAATTTGGTGACCAACCAATTTATTTTTGAGCGATTCATTAACCCCTAACTATTATACCTAACTTAATCAAATGACAACTCAAACAATTCTGATCCAAACAATAGCAGATTTCAAAAGTTAAGGGATAAATCTAAAGATACATTACAGTTCAACGGACACAATATGTACATTTTAAAATCAGAGAATATATTGATATTAATGACAAACTTGGGGGGGAATTGTAACAGTGTGTCCCCGAACTTTGGGCTCCTGTATTTTAAAACATAACATTGATTCTCCTCTCGCTAGCTTCAAAATCTTAGCAAATTTTTGATTCTCCTCTAGCTAGCTTCAAAATGTTAGCAAATTTTCCCTTTCATTAATTTTTTTTCACTAGTACAGAATGTGGATACCACGACGGTTTTTAACCGTCATGGTAACATTTCTACGACGGTTTTCTAACCGTCGTGGAATCCATAGTCGTGGAATCTTTTTAGATTCTACGACGGTTTTTTACCCGTCGTGGAATAGGCAAAAAATGGGGCCTAAATATGGACATTTAAGAACATACCACGACGGTTTTATACAAAAAACCGTCGTGATAGGCGGACCTACCACGACGGTTTTTTTTGAAAAACCGTCGTGGTAGGTCCGCCTATCACGACGGTCAGAAAAACCGTCGTGGTAGGGTCCACCAAAAAAAAAAATTTGTGAATTCATTTCATTTCCCACGGGTGGCAAATCCGGAAAATTTATCTCACAAAATCAACATTTTTTATGGAAAATTCTCAAATCCAAGCATTATCCAATCAATTTTAAAGCAATCCAAATCACAACGACAATCAACAATCACCGAAAAGATGGATTTTGGATATTTTTCTACGGAAAATTCCCAAATCAACATTTTGGAAGGAACATTGTGGATTTTTGACATTTTGGACGGAAATTTCACAATCAACAACCACAATCAACAAGATCAACATTTTAGACGAAAAATTCCCAAATCCGTTCCTTACCCAAGCAAGATACATTTTAACTTACCGGATTGTTGAGCGTGGATACGGGCGGAGTGGTAAAGAATGTAGGGGACGGAGGAATAGCGGCGGGAGGGATAGGGAAAAATGCTCGGAGTTAGAGAGAGAGGGAGGAATGGCGGCTAGAGAGAAAGGGAAAAAGGCTCGGAGTTAGAGGGAGAAAGAGGAATGACGGCGAGAATGTAGAGAGGAAGCGGAGAGAGATAAATGGAGGGAGGATATGGGCGACTTTGGGTTTGGAGTTAGAGTTTATATTAGAGAGTGAAAAAGTCTCGGAATGTAATAGGGTGGGAAAGATGATGTTTTTTTTGGGTTTTAATATACGCTCCAAAAAGTTGAACAATTTCAAAAATTTTCAAAATTCCCGCATTCATACCTACCACGACGGTTTTTTGGAAAAACCGTCGTGGTAGGATGAAAATTAAAAAAAAAAATTTTTTTTGAATTTAAAAAAAAAAATTTTTTGAATTTTTTTGACCTTCCACGACGGTTTTTTGGAAAAACCGTCGTGGTAGATCTACCACGATGGTTTTTCCAAAAAACCATCGTGGAAGGTCAAAAAATTCAAATTTTAATCTACCACGACGGTTTTTTCCAGAAAACCGTCGTGGTAGGTCGAAGAAATTCAAAATTTTTTTTTTGAAAAATTCCCTCCTTCGTACCTACCACGACGGTTTTTGTAAACCGTCGTGGTAGCTAATTTTAAAATTTTTTTTTTTTAAAATTCAACGACGGTTTTTGGAAATTTTTAATTAAAAAATTTTTTTTTATCAAAATTTTAATTGAGATACCACGACGGTTTTTTTAACCGTCGTGGTATCTCTAGCTTCCACGACAGTTATAGAAAACCGTCGTGGAATCATGGTCTTCCACGACGGTTTTCTGTAACCGTCGTGGAAGCTTCGGCTTCCACGACGGTTTTCGGAGACCCTGTTCCGCTCCGTGTTTTTGCTGCATTTTCCACGACGGTTTTTTAAAAAACGGTCGTGAAAGCTCTGTCGTGGAATCTACATTTTGTAGTAGTGTTTACAGAAAGTGTCATGTGTCAATACATGAGATTAGGAAGTTAAATAAGTAATGTTAAATAATATGTTTGTCCATTCAATCAGAACTAATAATAAAATTACATAATTATTAATTTATCTTAATTTCCAATTCTTTTATGGGATGACTTGATTATATTACCTGATTATAATTAGCTGACCTTCTTGATTGCATGTATTCCTAATTTGCTGCCAAGATTTTTTAGGGAAAAAAAAAATTGTCACCGTAACAAAATTATGATTGTTAAATAGAAAAAAAAAATGTTAAAAGAATTTGAATACTAGTTTAAAAAAAACAAAGAAAAATTAAAAGCATCAATCTTGAAAAAGAAAAAAGAAAACAAATATGATACAATGCAGGTATAGCTAAACTAGTTGTAATTCTAAACTAGACTCCATCATACTTGTAGAGTTTGAGTCCTCAATCTCATTCTCAAAATAAATAAAATAATAACAATGACTTTCAAAATAAAAATAATAATAATTACAAAGTAAGTATATGCTTCCCGTTTAAACTCCTCAAGCCGGCAAAGCAAACAATTTACAAAGAAAAGTTAAAATGAAAGTTAAAAAAAAAACAAAGAAAAATTGAAAGCATCAATCTTAAAAAATAAAAAAGAAAACGAATATAATATAATGCAAGTATAGGTAAACTAGTTGTAATTCTAAACTAGACTCCAGTAGAGTTCGAGTCCTCAATTCGATTCTCAAAATAAATATAATAATAATAATCACTTTCAAAATAACAATAATAATATTACAACGAAAGTATTTGCTTCTCGTTTAAACTCCTCAAGCCGGCAAAGCAAACAATTTACAACATTGTGACTCAAAAAATGCACATTGTACTCAATATATCACTATCAATAACTCTAGAGCGGCAAATTTACAATCCTATATATGAACTTTGTATTTTACTATATGTACTACTTAGTTATAGCTAGTAAGTGTGAAAAGATTTGTATAAATAGTTGTTCCCTCCACAAGAAGATCAGAAAAAGAAGTACGCACCACTCAAAGGCATAATTCCTAAAACCTCTTTGCCATTCTAGACTACAGAAAAACCATGGCAATGTTGCAATTTCAATGCTTTATTTTCGTAGCCATTGCTACACTATGTTTCGATTCGAGCTTCCCTTCATTCTCTTTCGCGCAAGAGACCGGCACCGCCACTTACTACACTGCTCCCTACCAACGTAAAAATCTTATAAAACAAGTTCCTTTCATTCCTTCACATCTATACATTTGTTAAAAGGTGACAAAAAGTTATTTTCATTTTAATAATTTGCAGCTTCTAGTTGCTATGGTTTTGAGGACCAAGGAGTGATGATTGCAGCGGCAAGCGATGCGTTTTATAACGATGGAGAAGCCTGCGGGCAAACGTACGAAGTTACTTGTCTTAGCGGCACAAACTTAGGCACCCCAATGCCTTGCTTGGGAGGCTCAGTGGTGGTGAAGATTGTTGACTATTGTAAACCCGAATCGTGCCGGGGTACTATTGACTTATCGGAGGAAGCTTTCGCTTCCATCGCAGATACAGCTTCTGGAGTCATCAACGTCTCTTACCAAAAGTATGCACTGCATAATCCTCAAATAACTTCCATCAACTTTCTAACATTACTTTATCTTTGCCATTTCTTAATGAAATTGTGATCTGTCTTTGCAGGATTTAGCAGAGACTAGACAACTACGGCATTATGCAGTTCTTCATAAAGACAATAAACCAGGAGTTTTTGTAGCTCTTGTGTTGTCCCTTTTTTTTTTTTTTTTTTCAGTAGTTACAGAGTTTATAATGCCAAAATAATCATCAAATGGGTGAATTTAGTTATTGTACTGAAACTTTTATACTATGGGCTGATTCTGGGGTCTGTGGTTATTTCGAAAGTCTAAAATTTAAAACTACATAATCATTTCTAAGAAAATCTAATAAAAAAGGGTGATCTTGTAACGCCCCCTAACGTAACAACATTACCTCTCTCTCTCTCTTATATATATATATATATATATATATATATATACCAGTACAACTCATATAAATTAGTGTCAATAATATTGTTTTTCTTCGTTAAAATAACGTACAATTTCAACCTTCTAAAATTTTTCTTGTAACAAAACAAAGAGTTTACTTCATTAGTCAAGAGGGCATATTTATATAAACTATTTACATACCGGAAAAAAAAAAAAAAACGTCACAAAATTTTTTTGAGATCAATCTAAATGTGGTTGAAATGATGTTAAAATAGACAAAACATTTCTTATGTTGCTGTGAATTTTCATTATAATTTCTGGCTATCTAGCTCGATACAATTCCAATGTCAAACTATAATACAATATCATAATAGATTAATCTGTCCAAAGTAACTCGCTTTCTTAATAAAACATGATCGCAAATCACTTGCAATTACAGAGACAAGCATGCTAGGGTGGAATCACTCATGATCGAGTGGGGACTTGTGCCTCAAAAGAACTTTAATTTTCTTTAATTTTATCTCTTAAAACTTTAATTTTTTTTTAATTTTGTCCCATTAAAAATTAACTATCCTTATTGAAATAACCATCTTAAAAACGTCATCCTTGAATTTGGGATTGTGTTTACCTGATTTGGGATTTGGGCTTTTTTTCTGTGTTTTTCTTTTTCAAATTAGGAGTAATATTTGTATTTTTCTTATCGGATGAGATAATAAATATTGGTATTAGTAAATTCAAAATAAAAAATTATTCCTTTAATTTTAAGAAAATTAGGCTGAGTTAACTATTTTGATCTCACAATCTAATAGATGGTGGAACATTTTTTTTTTCTTTTTTAAGCAAAATTGTCATTTGCTACTTGTTCCAGAATTGGTCAATTATTAGTAATTGACTTGAAAATTAATGATTTATATCATGATCAATCACCGATTTACTAAACTAACAATATTATGTGATCAATCATTGATTGAACATTTAAGAAAATTTATTGACCAAATTTTTTTTTAAATGAGCTTTTAACTAATTTTTAAAAATTTTGGCCATATGTTAAGAAAGCTTCTTAAAAAAAAAAAACAGAATGAAAGGAAAAACAAGGGCTATTTACATCTAAATCTCATGGAAATGTAACGCATAAAAATCAGTGAATAAACTTTCAAATAAATACGATTATTTACTTGTAAATCTTTTATATAATGTCCTTTTTTGATTTATGATTGTTTAATAAATCCAACTAAGCCTCAATTTTAATTTATTTATTTTTCAAGATTTTTGTTTCTCTAACAAGTTATCTATTAAATATGATATTTACTAATAAATTTGGTAGTAGTAAATCCTATATTTACTAGTAAACTCAGTATTTACTAGTAAATCTAACATTTATTTTATTTCGTTTTTTTGTGTATACCGTAAATATTAGGGCTGTTCAAAATAATCGGCAAATCGATGCTGACCGTTGGCAACCACTCAAGCTGATCGGAGAACACCAACGTCGTCAGTCGGTGGACCGAACCGCTAAAGCAATGGGCGGTTCGGTGGTTGGTCTGAGGTATGGAACTCGGTTTGGAATTGAAACTGACCAATCTCCTCCTTTTTTGGTTTTAGCTATGGCTGCCGTGAAGGAGGAAGGTGCCGCGGGGAGCTGTGACTCATGAGGAGGAAACATCAACTGATGAAGAAGGCTATCTTGAACCCTACGCCTAAAGTTTAATTCCATTTCCCTTTAGAGAAAATTACCTAAAGGATCATCTTTTTTTCATATATTAATCAATATAATACAAATTCTTTATTATTGACCAACATGACACAAATTTTAATTAATTTTAGTTTAATTTTATACCATATTAATCTAGTGTTTATTTTTTGTGTCATGTTAGTGCAATGATTTTTAAATTTATATCCTTCAGATACTTTTCCCCTTTCTTTTTTCCTAAGTTTAAATGTAATCCCAATTTCCAAAGCCCATAACTAATAATAACATGTAATTAATAACCCTAGTCCCTAACATCAAAAGTATTGTGCGTATCCACTGTCCTCTCATTTCGTCAGGTGTTATCAACCCATTTTTCTTCTCTTCTCCTCCTCATCATGCCCATTTCTCTTGACATCTACAGCTTCAAAAACCAACACACTAACTAAGAAAAAAGCCAATTGATTTCAGTTAACCAAACCGTTTCACTCTCATCGCCTCAGCGCTCGATTTCCTTCCATGGAAACCGACGTGGTCGGTTGGTGAACTGAACCGACCAAAAAGGCCGATTACCAACCAGACGTTTAGCATTGGTAAGTATGATATCTACTTTGTAAATCAAATATTTTTGTTTGTTTTTATTTTTTTTCAATAATCATAAATTATTTTTTAATTGTACATAAGGAATAAAGTTTTTATTTCTAAAAATAAGATGGTTTAACATTTCTATTAAATACTAGCATGAGGAACATGACTAAGGCATGTCCATTTGGTAACAAATTTTGTTTTTTTCGTCCAAATGATTTTTTTTAATTTACAATTGTTCAAGTCAAATGAAAAAAAATGAAAATATATAAGCAAAGATGCTAATAACTCAACTTGTAATGTGAGTTGACTTCATGAACATGTGTAGTATGTACATCTTCAAATATAGACATGCAGATATTAATAATTTTTTTTTTCAAATTTAAAACTAATTTCATAAATATTTTTAAATAATAGTCTAAACATGATTGAGAAATATTTAATTTGTTAGTGGGAGAGTTAAAAAAAAAGTATTATTAGGGTCACATTTGCAAAATAATATTTTAAAATAATTGAGGAATATGTATATATAAGAATATATATATATATATATAGGAATTTATATATCTATTTGAGAAGAGATATGGAAAAGGAAACCTTTTTTTTTTTTTTATTTAAATATTTTGATGAGAAACAATTAAAACAAGATTTGAAGGGGGGGGGGGGGGGGGGGGGGGGGGGGTGGCGGTTGGTGTGGGGTGTGTGGGTGTGGGAACCATCGTTGACAAACAAGCATGTTGAAACATAAGCAAGCGTTGAAGTGTATAACTATGTAAGCAAGAAGTTGAAGGACAAAAAAAGTACACCACATTCGCACTTCTATATACACATTTGCAAAATTTTCTTGTTTTAATTTTGCAATAAAGGAGATAGGTCCCTCACCTCCGGTTTATTTTTTTATATGTATTCTACTTAAGTTGTTTTCCTGTGGTATATATCTATTGGTTTTACTAGTATTACAGCTAGATAGAGGTTGTTGCAGTCTCTATGTTGCGAGTGACTGTCTCTCGATTGATTGGAATATTTCATTGATTGTAGATAATTTTAAAAAAAGAGCTTTGTTTATGCTCAATTATAAGATTGCCGAGTAATTCGAGGAATTTTTCCGTTACTAGGTCTCGCCTTATGTTCTCCTCATAGAGCTTAATTAGATTTCACAAATTGCTGAGTAATTTGAGGAATTTTCCTGTTACTTGGTCTCTCCTTATGTTCTCCTCATAGAGCTTAATCAGATTTTACTGATGAAATCAATCTTAATTGAGAATTGTATCTCTTGTATCACAATGTCATTTTGTCATTAATTAGTATTGGTATTTATCTCTCATTTTAATTTAAATGATAATTTGCCCTTCAAAAAAAAAAAAAAACAAAAAAAAACTAACTTATAAACGTTGAAAATCTTATGGATACGATCTTAATATGCATTATTTTTTTAATTTGTCTTTTTTTAAATATGACAATTAGTGAATCTAAATATTTACTAAGTGCTATGTACACGTAAATCTCTTACTTCTATCGTACCTTAAATATATATATATATATAAATATATATATTTTGTATATCAGGTAAATCTAAATATTTACCAACTAAACATTGGCAATTATGTAACTATGTTATTTTTCATCAATTAAGTAAATTATTTTTTAATCAGTTAATTTATTTAATAATTTTTATAAATTATTTTTTGATCAGTAATTTATTTAATAATATTTATTTATTTGCAAAGTTTCTTTAGATACAAAATATAACCTAAACTTATGCCAAATTAAGCCCCAAATTCAATAAAAAAAAAAAAAAAAAACTAACTGTAATCTTAAATTATAGCCGCCAGCATTGGGGGGAATTTTTTTTATCTTTTTCTTTTTCTTTTTCTTTTTAATTTTAATATAATATGCTTGTTTTTTAATTTTAATATAGTAGATATGTGTGTAAATTAGTCTTGACATCCCCTAAATATTTTTATTGTATTTTTACCCTCTAAGAAAATTACCTTAAAACTATTAAGAATGCTCATACCCCCACATACCCCCACACACCTATAAATGAAAATAATTTTTTTTTATGAAATAATTATAAAAACATACACAACTTTAACCATAAATGAAAATAATATTTAAAAAATCCTAATAAAATTTTTTATAAAATAATTGAAAAAACATACACCACATTACCCATAAATGGAAATAACATTTTAAAAAAATCCTAAGAATTTCTTCTGAATTTCTCTAATCTCTAAAATCTAAATTGCTCTTCATCAATTTTTTTTCTAAAAAAATTTTTATAACTACATGAAAATTTGTATTCAAGTGAAATAAAAATAAACGAAAGATGTCACCTGAAGAGCAAACAACTATTGAAATATGTATTTATTATTTTTTAATTCATTATGATTAGTTTTTTATATAATTATTCTTTTTTTTTTTCTTGTTATGCTCGTTTACATGATTGTATATATATATATATATTTTAAATGCAGTATGATATTTCTTGAGTTTTTTTTTTCCTTTACAATTTCCTCTTTTTTTTTTTTTGAGATACTTTATGTTTTCTTTTGAGAATGAAAAAATATATTTTTTTTCTTATTTAGACTTGTTAATTTATTTTTAACAAAATAAATTAAATTTAAAATAAAAGTGGATGTATGAGATGGTTAAATGTGGTATTACATAAAAAGTATCTATAAAATGATAGATTTACTATGTTTATATTAGAAAACATTTATTAGATGTGAATATTTATCAATATTATGGATGCATATATAACCACTCATATGGTAAAGATGACATTTATTGTGTAAATCTAATAATTACATATTTTTTATTTAATTTTTTCAATAATCACAATTTATTTACTTACTAATTGTAAATAATGGAATTATTTTAAAGATAAGATGATTTCACATTTCTATTAAACAAATACCAAGCTACTTGTTAGTAAATAGCTAACTTATAAACATTGAAGATCTTATGGATACGATTTTAATACGCATTGTTTTTTTTTATTTAATTTGTCTTTTTATTTAATTTTTTAAAATGTCATGTAAATCTAAATGTTTACTACATAAATACGTTATTGACACAAATTTTTTTACTTGTATCGTACTTCATATTTTTCTTATATGTAGTAAATCTAAATATTTACCGAGGAAATACCAAGTAAAATTAGTGATTACATGTAAATGTGTTATTTTTCATCAATTAAGTACGTTACTTTTTATTCAATAATTTATTTAATAATTTTTATTTATTTACAAAGGTTCTTAATTATTACAAAATGTAACCTAAAATTCTCCCAAATTATGTCCCACATTCAATCAAACCATAACTCTAATCCCAAATTATCGCAGCCACCCCAGCCACCGTCGCCATCGCCATGGAGATCGTGTCGCGAAGCTTCCGACAAATGCACGGCTTGTCTGGAGATCATTATCGAGTTCGTAAGCATCGGGTCACCAGGTAGATCACCAACTAGCCCACGAACCTTGGGACGCCGGGGAGATCGCAGACCTCGGATGCAAGGGATTTGCGAACCTCAATGGCCTTGGAGATCTCGAACCTCCGTTACCGGGGAGATCGGGTTCATCGTCTGGAGCACCCCTAGTCGCCGGGAAAGGACTGTAACTCTGGTGAAGAAAACGTAGAGGGAAATTGGGAAAGCAGGTGTAGACCTTGAATTTGCAAAAAAAAAAAAAAAAAATTAAAGTGAAACTGCTTTTTTTTTTTCCTCCCTTACACTTGAAAATATGCTATCTTCTTCCATTAGTGTGTTAGATTATGTAATTTACTATAACTTCTGATTTCTTTTTTTTTTTTTTTTTTTAATTCTGTGTAAATATATATTTATATGTTTTATAGCATTTGGTGTGCGTAAAAAAAGAATATTTTGTACAATATTTGCACTATTTATCGACCGTTGACAAAATAACATCTCTTTTCTTACACCAACACAAAATATGTATAGATAGGTTTTCTACTGTCCCATGTTCTTTAGATCAGAGTTTTCTTCTCAAATACTATTTTCCCTAAATAGAAGGATTCTACTTTAAATCAGAGTTTTCCACACAAGAAAAGTAGAGTTTATTCTTGTAACATTTGTCTGACGGTAGCTCATTTATTCATGAGATCTTTCAAAAAAATAAAAATAAAAATAAAAAAATTGAGCTCTTTTTCACTTTCGAAACAAAAATAGATATTGAATTTAAACTATCATATAATTTTTTTGTGAAACATGGAAGATGGGGTTTGGTAAGAGGCAACATATAGTCACTAAATAAAGGTCTGCTTACGTAGGTTATAATCTAAATATTGTTGTTTTAAAATATATATATATATATTGATGTTCTTCAAGGGGATATGTTAAAGCATATATTTTAAACCATATAGGAAGTTGGCCAAAGTTAATATGGACACATTATTCATTTACAAGAGGATTATGATTAATATCAGGGTATAATTCTCCCCATTGACGATTGTAGGTAGGAATTTATGCATTGACAACCGCAGAGTCATTCTATTATTTTAGATTAGGATACTTAAAATTAAAAAAAATAAAGGAATCTATGATGGGATAATAAATTTTTAGTAAGGATAAAATGAGAAAAATATAAATTTTTAGAGATAAAATTAAAAATAATAACAGTTTATTGAAGCTAGAAGCGTTCACTCAGCTCTGCGTTGGCATGTCGTGTTTTTCTTTCGTTCCTCTCTCTCTTTCTCTCTTTTTTTATTTTATTTTATTTTAAAGGCATATGTAGCTTTGAATAGGCGCATTAAAAAAAAAAAAAATCTGACATATATATTTTCCCTTTATTGTATGAGAAAGTTAAGGTTCGTAATATCATATGGAAAGCATTATAGTTTTTTTCCTCTTTCTAAATGTACTTTCTTTACCTTTCGAAAAAAAAAGTACTTTCTTTACTATAATTTTAAGGAGAGGCGTTTGCATGTGTGACCGTGTAATTGTTATTCAAAATTAATAACACTTATAATATCATCTGTGTCTTTAGAATGAACCGAATCGTTTGATGGCCATTTTTGGTATTTCCCTCTTACTAATAAAATTTTGTCTTCATTTTAGGAAAAAAAAAATCGAAAAAGGAGATTCTGTAAAGATGGCTAGTATAGAAACAAATTTCCATGTATGAATAAAATTCTCCCTATCAATTCATATCATATTTCCATTTGGCACCCCTAAATTTTTTTCATGGAATCCTTGCATTCTGTATGCAAGAGCCATTCTTGGTACCAATTTCTCTTCACAAATCTCATTCCTTTTGGATTTCCCAATCATTCTCACTTTTCACTCATCCCTGAGTTAAAAAATTCTCCATTTTCTCCCTCTTTTGTCTATCAAATGGCTCCTAAGGAGAAACAAGTAATCGAGAGTGAATTCAAACTTCTCAACATCTCCAAGGCGGCTATAATCGACCATGTTCCATGCAATACCTTTGAGGTTCAACTATTCAACCTTGGCTTTGCTCATGGCCAGAGAAGCAACACCAATATGCGTTCCGTAAGTCATCTTCCTCCTTTTGCCAACACCCAAAATCATCTCCTTTTTCCAATTTCACGGCCATCATCACTTAGGGGTACTATGTGAACAACAATTTGAAGGGCATGGGGGCCCTGAGATCTGCTGCCATTATCCACAAATCCTCTAACTGACAATCTTGTTGATGGGACTAATTTCCCTATGGGGAACCCAAATTGCCCTTTTCTTCCGTTTGACTTAGTCAACCAATGAGGACAAACCAAATAGATATGTGATGTCACAAATGGGATGCCAAACAGAAACACTCACTTTTTCAGGCTTTCCGAGAAATTGTCCTGTTGTCTCTGAAATTGGTGGGTACCACACTCATTTGAAAAGTACCCAATTTCATTTTTCTACACATATTTGCAAGAGTTGCACTAGTACTACCACCACCCCAATTTCTCTCCCCAATAATGGTTATGCACCTAGATTAGGCTTATATCTCTTGACAAAAGAAGCTCATGGAATCCTAGGTGACCTCTTGCCTGCAGCATTGCATTTAGCCCTCCACGAACCCGAATTCCCTCAATTGTCTGGCCATCCTTTCAATCTATTGGTCCGACAAAAAGAACCCATTGACGAACACCCTATCAACCCTTGTCCGACTAGTATTCACCTAATTGGTCAGCCAATTGATGGCCCAATTATTGTTCCAAAAGCCAACAACATTCGTGAAGCCGAGAGAGCACTTAAAAGGCTGAGGCTTGGGCTCGATATTAAAGAACCAGTTGTCGAAGAAGAACAGAGGAATATTGCATATCAAATTGTGGCTCCTGAAGTTCAAGAGGTGAGGCGTTTTCACAAAGGTCACGAGTGCAATAAATCATTTCAGACCGGAAAGGCCTTGGGAGGGTACAAGAGTTCCCATTCAAGGAAAAGAGGGTGATAGTAAAGGACTTCACAAGAGTGTTTGATCTTGTTGATGTTGCCCGAGGCAACAACAATGACATCACAAATATGCCTGCTTTTTCAGCCGCCATGACGATCATTGTCGTGAACTTTGATGAGGCGGATAAGGAATAGCCATGAGCGATGTTCTGATAATTTAATTCGGGTTTTAAACAATTTTTGCCCTCATGTATTTGAATATTAATCTAGTTTGAGTACTTTGATTTTTCCAGTTTTAGTTAATGCAATTTCACTGCATTTTTGTTAACCGAGGCTCTTGTTCTCAATCAAGCACAATTTTATGTTGAGACTTGATGTATTTTCCCCCCAAATTAAAGCAATATCAATAAGTCTAGATAGTTGTTTTCATTATTAGTTTTATCATGTCCGGCTTATGTACAAGATATATTTTCTTAGTTTTCTTTGACATCTAAATAGATAAGTATGAATAGTCAAAATCCAATCAAGCATTAAAGGAGGACAATAATCATAAGTATATCTATGTTGTTTTCATAATTTTCTCTAATAGTCGCTAGATTATGTATTTATCCAACATCGCTATATTGCAGGGCTGCCATAATGTGTAAATGTGGAATGGGCTCCTTCATCACTTACACTTGCTTTTGTGGATGATTTCTACCCAAGCCCATTTAACATGGTATCAGGGCTAGGTTTTGTAGGTAATGTTGGGTTTGGAACTTGATCATGCTAGACAAGAGCGAGGATGTTAGATTGTTTATTTATCCCACGTCGCTGAGTAATAGAGTTACTTTTTTGTATAAATATAGAATAGGCTCCCTCTTCCAATGAGCTCGCTATTGGGCTCCCATTTAGTCAACTCGTGTGGACAGGCTGTCCAACTAGGTGGTAGCCCAAAATTCAAAAAACAAGATATGTTACTTAGTTAATGGGAAGCTAGCACTTACCTCAACCATCAGGTTTGTTAGTTCAAGAGTCAAAAGATTAAGCAGGTTTGTCACTAATTTGTCCGACGGTGGCAGGCACTATGATTATTGAAATATAAAGATGATGACACAGATTTAAGTTTGAAGATTTGTGGAAAAAGCTGGGGAAGGATATTATGTATATCCTTCAACATGATCTGCAGCCCAAAACAGAATCAATAGAAGAAACCAAAGGTCCTATTTAATCTACAACAAGCATTATCAATGGAGATAATACTTGTGATTTATTATGTCTAAGAATTCGGTGATAAAATCTGAAAAATTCAATATATTTATTGATTAATGGACGGCAACCAGTCGATGGAAATAGTAACTAGTCAGTAACCTATTGGTAGTCTGCTGACGGAGATGGATACTGGTGAGTAACCTTTTGGCGAAAGTAACTAACTATTAACCTTACCAACTGATTTCCTATCGGTGGAGGTGGCTACATCATGGATACCAACTAGTGGCATTAAAAAAAAATAAAAAAATAAATATTTATAATGTCATGTTATGACATTTCTTGAAAAAGTTTTTTTGTATTTAGCAAAAATCAAACCAAAACATGATTTCGTGGCATTTTTCTAAAGTGCTCAATATCTTTGTGCTATCTTTTCTCTTTTTTACTCTATTAGTTTCTTATTTAATTTTTAGTAACATATTATTCTCTCAAGTAATTATTTTTCTGTCCATCAATTTTATGAAGTTTTGCAAGTGACTGACTCCATTGAAATATTTCAACATTTGCTCCTTTTTCGATGTTTACTACTTTGGACGTCAAATATAGCTAAAATAAAATGAGAGAGGCTGTGGTAGAGCCTCTCTCAGAGACCATATCGGTAGAGCTCTTTTTTAACCGTTCGATTTTAATCAAATGGTTAATATTTCATTGTTATCATAGACCTTACCTCATATAAACTTTTCTACCCCAAGTTTTCTCCACCGCCGGTGACCTGTCCACCATCGGCGACCGATCCCGATGTCGGTGACCGACGCCGGCGACCCACCCCGATGCCGGTGACTCACCCCGACGCCGACGACCCACTTCCAGCATTTTTTCCGGCCGCCGGCGATCCAATTTCTCTCTCTTTCCCTTTCTCTCTCTTCTCTTCTCTCTTCCCCTCTCTTTCTTCCCCTTTCTCTCTCTTCCCCTCCCTCCCGTCGGCCCCCACCCCCGGCCTCCACCCCCGGCCTCCCCCACCCCCGGCCGCCACCCTCCCCCAGCACCCCCCCGACGACGACCCCCCTCTCTCTTCCCCTTTCTCTCTCTTCCCCTTTCTCTCTCTTCCCCTTTCTCTCTCTTCCCCCTTCTCTCTCTTCCCTTCCCTCCCGCCGGCCCCCATCCCCGGCCCCCAGCCAGTTCCCCGGCCCCCAGCCAGTTCCCCGGCCCCGCCCCCCTCCCTCGGCCTCCCCCACCCCCGACGATCCCCCTCCTCCCGGCCGCCACCCTCCCCGACCCCCCCTTTCTCTCTTTCTCGCGATTTCGTGATTTCGCGAGAAAGAGAGAAAGGGGGGTCGGGGAGGGTGGCGGCCGGGAGGAGGGGATCGTCGGGGGTGGGGGAGGCCGAGGGAGGGGGCGGGGCCGGGGAGCTGGCTGGGGGCCGGGGATGGGGGCCGGCGGGAGGGAAGGGAAGAGAGAGAAGGGGGAAGAGAGAGAAAGGGGAAGAGAGAGGGGGGTCGTCGGGGGGTGCTGGGGGAGGGTGGCGGCCGGGGGTGGTGGGAGGCCGGGGGTGGAGGCCGGGGGTGGGGGCCTGCGGGAGGGAGGGGAAGAGAGAGAAAAGGGAAGAGAGAGAGAAGAGAAGAGAGAGAAATTGGGTCGTCGGTGGCTGGAAAAAATACCGGAAGTGGGTCACCGGCATCTGGTTGAGTCGCAGACGTCGGTCGCCAGCGTTGGAATCGGTCGCCGGCGTCGGTTGCCGGCGACGGAGAAGACTTGGGGTGGGAAAGTTTATATAAGGTAAGATCTATGATAACAATGAAATATCAGTCATTCGATTAAAATCAAACGGTTAAAAAAGAGCTCTACCGATAGGATTTTTGAGAGAGACTCTACCACAGTCTCTCCCAAATAAAATAAGGGAAAACAAGATTAAAATGTCAACAGAAATACTTTAAAAAATATATATCAGCAAAAATCTTAGGACCCTTCAATTATTCTTAAATAGTGACCAAGCACCATAGGAAATGGTTTCCTTTATCTTTACCCTTTTTATTTTTTTATAACTTTTCTTCTTAACAAATTGTCAAATGTGGCCCCCAAAAAAAGTAGATGTGACAAGAAATTAAAGTAGATTCCAACTTAGTGCTTTGCACTGTAATTCCAGCTCAATCTTTGGATACTCTTCAATAGCCTTGTTCAACAGTACAACTTACACAGTTGATCATTTTCACACACAATTTGCATCTGATCATCCCTCTCTCCTCTCCATTTCTTCCTCCAACCAGTTGAGCTAATCTCCAGCACCAATTGTCATGGCTGAAATTCTTATTTCGGTTCTGCTAGAACAGTTGGCGTCGCTAGCTGTCGAAAAGATACGAGAAAAAGGAAGGCAGGTCAAGAATGTCAAGAAAGAATTTGCAAAGCTCACCGGCAATCTCCAAGCCATCAATGCTGTGCTCTTGGATGCAGAGAAACGATGGGTCGAAGAGGAGGCCGTGCGAGGTTGGCTAGAGAAGCTGCAAGACATGTCGTGCGAGATTGATGATGCGCTCGATGAGTGGAACACCGCCATTCTCAGATTCGAAGCTGAAAAGGAAGAGAAAGGAAAAGCTGATCAACATGCTGATCTTGTGAAGAAGGTATGCTTCTTTATGCCATCTTCCTGGTTTCCTTGTGTTCAAGTCCGTCAAGTCGGTCTGCATCTTAACGTTTCTTGCAAGATCAAAGAGCTGAATGAACAGATTGATAATCTTGTTGATGAGAAAAACAAGTTCAGATTTAACGAAGCAAGCGTCGTTGAACAACCGGAAAGAGAAAAGACGACTTCCTTTGTTGACGTTTCCGAAGTTTATGGTCGGGATAAGGAGAAGGAAATTTTGGTGAACAACTTGTTATGTGAGAGCAGCCAAACCCGGAGGGGTCTAAGTGTTATTCCCATTGTAGGGATGGGGGGATTGGGGAAAACTACTCTTGCACAACTTGTGTACAATGATGATCAGGTTAAAGTTCAGTTCCCGTGTAGAATTTGGGTTTGTGTCTCGGAGCCTTTTGATGAGATCAAGATTGCAAAAGCGATCATAGAATCGCTGACCAGTAATCCCGCCCCTGAATTAGTTGAATTGGACAATTTTCATCAACAAATTCGTGCAGCTGTTGAGGGAAAGAAGTTTCTTCTGGTCCTTGATGATGTTTGGACTCAAGAAGACAAGAAGTGGGGAAAGTTAAAGAAACCTCTCGAGCATGGTGCAGTGGGAAGCAGAATTTTGGTCACGACTCGAAAGAAGGAAGTTGCTATCATGATGGAAGCAGAAACTCGCATGATTACACTTGATAGTTTGTCTGATGAGGTTTGTTGGTCTATTTTCAGTAATCATGCATTTCGGAGCGGGGACAAGGGCCAGAAATTGGAAGAAATTGGTAAGGAAATTGTTGGAAAGTGCAAGGGCGTTCCTCTTGTTGCAAAATGTTTAGGAAGTCTTATGTACTTCAAGAAAAGTAGGCAACAATGGCTAGATGTTTTGCATAGTAACTTGTGGGAACTAGAGGACGTCAAGGCCAAAGTTTTTGCGCCATTCTTTTTAAGCTATAATGATTTGCTTCCCGTTGAAAAACGTTGTTTGTCTTATTGCTCTGTTTTTCCAAAAGATACTAAGATTCGTAAAGATGAATTGGTCCAAATGTGGGTATCTCAGGGCTTTTTAAGTTGGAAAAACAGAAAGAATCTTGAGCAAGAAGGTGAGGGTTGCTTTGAGAATTTAGCAATGCGATCTTTCTTTCAAGATTTTCAAAAAGACGAAATTAATGGAGACATTATAAGTTGCAAGATGCATGACATACTGCATGACTTTGTTCAATTTCTTACACAAAAGGAATGTTGCGCCATAGAGGCCAAGGAGAAAATGGAATATGCCGGAAAAAATCCCCGTCATGCATCACTGTTGCCCGAGTCCCTAGTTCCTAGTTCACTGTATGAGAACAAAGGTTTGCGTACACTCTTTGTTGCATCCTCTCAAGTTCAATGGCCAGTTGATAGCTTAAATTTGGGAAGATTGTTTTTAAATATGACATCTCTCAGGACATTGACTTTGTCGCTTGGTGGATTTGAGCAATTACCTCAAGGGATTGAAAAGTTGATCCATCTTAGATATCTGGACCTGTCTTGGACAAGACTAAGGGAATTACCAAACTCCTTGTGTGATTTATTCAATCTGCAGGTTTTAAGGCTGATCTGTTGTCTTTATCTTGAACGACTGCCAAAAGAAATAAGGAAATTGGTAAACTTACGCCATCTACACATTGGCGGGTGTGACAATCTAAAGCATTTGCCTAAAGGGATTGGAAAATTAAGTTGCCTCCAGACATTAGATAGGTTTGTCGTGCCTGATTACAATAGCCCCGAGAATAGAATTGAGGCATTAGAGCTTGAAGATTTAAATATGTTGAAAGTATTTCAAGGCAGCAATTTGAGTATGTGCAAGTGTGGAAACCTACAAAATGGGAGTCAGGCGGAGAGGGCACGACTCAAGGACAAAGAATACCTTGCTCGTTTGCATCTAAGTTTTTATAGTAGTGAAAATGGAGGAGTTCATGATGAGATACTTGAGGCGTTGGAACCACATCCAAACTTGGAAGTTTTAAGAATTAGTGTTTACAATGGCAACACTATTTCTCCGAGGTGGATGATGGTTTTAATTAATCTCAAAAGTCTCGTGCTATCAGAGTGCAACAAGTGTGAGTTCTTACCTCCTTTGGGAAAATTGCCCTCCCTTGAACATCTCGTTATACGGAATTTCTCCAGAGTGGAAAGGGTGGGGGTTGAGTTTTTGGGAATAGAAAATGATGATATTGCAGGGGCACCTAGAGGCCACCAAATTTCATTATTCCCGAAATTGAAACGACTTCAGTTTTACTTCCTGGGAATGTGGGAAAAGTGGGAATTAGGGATTAATTCAGGAGAAGAGGAAGATAATAGCTTAGTAGTAATGCCATCCATTCAATCCTTGGAAATTAGGTTTTGCGAAACGCTAACAACACTACCAGACTTCCTCCGAAAGACACCTCTGCAGAATTTACAGATCAAATATTGCCAAGCCCTGCAAGAACGTTGCCGAGAAGGAGTGGGAGAGGAGTGGGCCAAGATTTCTCACATCCCAAACATCCAATTATTAGAAGAATTTCAACAGAGCATCTAATTTCAAGAAACCCATCGGCTGAAAATGAAATAGTCCGTGGCAACATTGAAGCTTCTGGTAACTTCTCTTAGTCCTTGTATACCTTTTTTTTTTTTTTTTGGTTATCAGCTGAGTTTTCAGTTTCTTATGTCAATGTCCTTTATTTATTTGTTATTTTTTTTATAAGTAGAAAGCTTGTGCCTAGATTAGATTGAAGGAGATAGGACAAAGTGCAAAAAAAAAAAAAAAAGTGGCTTTTACTGTGTTTGACAATATGTCCTTCTCGTTCTACTATCTACAATGAGAATATTGTACCCTAAAGAAGTCTTTTTGGTTCTGATTTCCTTTCCTTGCCTTTTGTTTTATTTCTTTCTGCTTTAATTTTTGTCTTGCTCTTAGGGGATTTCTCGTCTCTCTTTCCTTTGCAGTTGACTTTTTCTTATTCATATTCATGAAGATTAGCAAATTTTGCCTTTCTCCTCAAAAGAGTCATGATATAATAAATGCCTCTTATAGGAAACTACGATATCAAATTAGATTGCTGCTTGCTTTAGTCGTCTCTTTTATTAGCAGTTTCTGATGCCTGATCTGTTTTTGCATAAAAGCAACTGATTTCCTTTCTTTATTGACAAATGACCTACTTTCTAACTCATGCTTTCCTATCAGGGTGTCGCTATCGGTACAAATCCAGTCTCCTTAGATTTCAGAAGCATGTCAAACGGCTTGTGTGAATGCCCCCATAATATATACTACTAGAATCTCGAGCTTCCCAAAAAGATAGATTTCAAATAGTCTGCAGCTATGGCGGGGCATACAACTCCGACAACTCTGCATTCAATTATGGTAAGATATGGTCTAGGACTCATTATTGACCATTTATAAATTAATCTCCCATGCTTAGAATAGGAGTGTACAATATAGTTTAACCGAACAACAGAACTGAAAAGTCACTCAACATCTAACAATACAATAACTACTGATCCACAGGTATCATGTACCATGGTCAGGGTTAAAGGATTCAGATAACTTACTTGCCATCTTTGAGAAAATGGAAGGGAACCAACTGGAGATCTCTATCAAGTTACATGCAACTCGGTTTATTTGTGCTCAAGGCGCAACTTCATGTTCCCCCTCTCCATAAGAGGCCCAATCATGGCCCAACTTTATATCTAACAAGTAACCATCTATAATGTCACATGACAAGAAATGCACTTGTACCGTCTCGTCGGGATGGTATATGATCTCCTTCATAGAATTTGCAAGCTATGAAACTCCCTAAGGTACGTTGAAGTAGTTTTTTTTATCAGAAAATGACTTGCATCAGATTCATTTTCTTTTTCATTCGTTGAAGTTTACATTACAAAATACTTTTGTTTTTTTTTTTTCAGAATATGTTTTCTTTATTGTCCTATTTATTCACTTAGGTGGATACCTTGTCCTCCTTGCATTTTACTTGTTAATTATTTATGATTACTGAAGTTGTGTTTCTTTTCAATTTAAAAAGAAACATGTTTGTGGTTTTTTAGGTTGGATAGTGATTATCATCACCTTTCACTTTTTAGTTGTCATCATCGATTCTGTAATACTAATATTATAAATACATATAGGTACATAAAAGATAGCAAAAAAAAAAAAAAAAAAAAAAAAATGGAAGGGGCTCAAAAGGATAAGTTGTTTACATCTGAATGAAAGTAGAACTCGTTTTTCCTTTTATTAAAAAAAAGTACTCACTTTTCCCTTTTTTTAACCCTCCACAGTGAGAGAAACTTAAACATTGTATAGTGCTTTAAAAATATGTGACCATGATGATTGGTGTTTATTTATTTATTTATCTATTTTTAGGTTTTCTTTATCTGTATTCATGGACAAGGACAACTTCCGCGTATTTTTCAGCAGAAAAAGAGCAACAGAGGTTGTAACAGCTGTTAAATTTGCACCTTCTGCAGCAAGGTCTTCTACTCTGTCTAATGGACTTAAATGTCCAAGAACAACGGCAGCTTCAAAATTTGTTGGATTCCTGGAAACTTCCTCCGATGCGGCACTATAGTTGCCTCACCTATTCTTGCAGCTCTTTTTGATGTTGGACAGTAGAACAATGTTCAAAGTTTGTGACATGAAATAAAAGTTTGTCCAAATGGCACGTCGCTTTGGTTATAATTGTTGACCATCTTCAGTAGCGGTCGGAGGACTGGCTAAAGATTTCACACATCTGACGATGCTCGTAGGAGAGGATGCCTGAAGTTCTTGTCACAGCATTTCTCGTAAGTATCATAACATTTTTGTCTGTTTTGCGCTTGCGTGTTATCTGATTTGGCTATCTGTTTTAATTCATATAACATTAGGACGTTGCTATGAATTTTGATTTTGACACTTTCACTTTGAGATAATGTGTTGTTAATGGGAGTTAGGAACCATGGTGTGCACCAATTTGATTATTTTTCTTTTGAATTACCTTCAGGATTAAAGCATTTTTGTTTAATTGTCCAAGCGCTGGTACCATACTCACAAACAGGGGATCCACAAATGGAAAGGGCAAATATGCTCTCTATGAAGCTACTGGACTAGCCTACTAGAAGCCATCATTTTCTTCCGCCTTACAATAAAGGGATAAGGATTTCACTGAACAACGTACTCTCGTCAACAATTAATTTCAATTAAATAGCTTTCAATCGGATATATTTGTGGATGTATACAGACTACTTAATTTTAGCATCGTTGATCCGTGGAGTGAGCAGGCATGTCAACTCGACCCCATCTGGAAAGATATCAGAGCTGATACTAAGGTAAGTAACTCAATATTGTTAAAATCAATCACTTAAGCTCAAATCCATCCAGTGTATGCGTAACATATTGACACAATAATTTTTCTGGGCAATTAGTTTTATCATGGTTTGTTTAGCATTATCAAAACAACCTGGGACTGTCAAATGTGGGTTCTACCTTATAAGATACATATACGATATGATAAAAACAATTGGGACCTAATTTCAACACATGTAGGTATCTCTCTCTCTTATAGTAGTTCATTAATCTTCTTTTACACTCTTATATGTAACTTTCATTTACATATTTCTTATAGTTTTCTGGAATTACCGAGTACATTTTCTCGCCGTGCATGCATGGAACAAGTGGAGGCCATTGGAACAAGGAATAGTCAAGTGGTTGTTAGTCCTTATTAATTTATGTGGTTTGTTTACTTACTTAATCATTCCAAGGACTACTAATGTACTTCTAGTGTTCTTTTGTGAGAATGTAGATGAACTACGAGTGGCTTGATCCCTTAACTGGGTACGTAGGCAGCTTCGCTTTTGCTGGCCCAGCCACAAATAAAACAAATATTTTTTTTTTGTTGGCATTAAATAGTTTACGTTTCTTACTTAATAAATTTTGGTGTTGATATATTACTAGCTTTGTACTATATTATCTTAAAAATGAAAATCATATTGAGCCGAATAGCATTGCTCTGTTTCTTATGCTGCTAAACTAGGACATTGGATTGTTTACTTGTACAAAAAGCAAAGAAAATAACCGAGAATACCGAATTTAAAAAATAGAAAAGAACATACACCTCTTTCATTAAACTACGTGGTTTTCAAATAACCCCTTTCATTGGACGATAAACTACCGGTCTCTTAACATCAAGCTAAGCTACTTGTGCTAACTAATAAATAAGTTTGCAGCTTCATTGAAAGATATATTTGGGTTACTTTTTACGACCGTCTCTGGTAACTTTTCCTTCTACATATCCACTGTTGTACATGCATTTGTATTTTGGTAGATCCTCTAGACTGTTTCAAGAAACCATCATCAGCTAATGATCGAAACCAACAGTGGCTTCATTTCATTAGGATCTCTGCTGCATGTCTCCTTACGGCTCTCCCGGTAAACTCAAACTCCATTGTCTCCCTATTCATATTTCTTCATTACTTTATTTTAATATTTTGGATTTTCAAAAATTGAACTCCTATTCCCTGTACATACATGGGAGAATATATGCTTTGTGTTCTATTATCTGGTTATATCCGAATACTCCGTCGCAAGAGATGAACCTATACAAGTGTAACACCCCCTACCTAGTTTAGCTTTTAACTAAATTTAACTAGAACATGTCACTAACCATACATTTATAAAATCTACTATAACACAGAAACATAGTAAAACCAAGATAGTTGTATGATAAGAGATTAATATAAAATATTTACTAACTCTTCATATTTTGACTAAAATATGATGAAGAGTTTGTAAATATTTTATATGTATCTCTTATCATATAACTATCTTGGTTTTACTATGTTTCTGTGTTATAGTAGATTTTATAAATGTATGGTTAGTGACATGTTCTAGTTAAGTTTGGTTAAAAGCTAAACTGCCTAGGGGGTGTTATAACAAGGGTACTTTGCCGTGTCCATAAAAAGTGACAAAATGAAGAGATCAATCTATTACAAGGTAAATTTAATTTTAATTTCAAGTCCACTTATAGATCAACAGAAGATCCCATGTTACTTAAATTACTCACCATAAGAGTCCATCACTTAATAATGAAAAAAATAGGTATGTACAATTTAATACTGAGTTCTCGGAGTTGTTCAACCCAACGTAGTTGTAAACTCTTTCTATAACGACCCGTCTAGTACAGGTCGTTACCATACATACATACATACTTAACGTGTCTCACATAACGTACTTACTTACTTAGCGAAAATAGCGGAATATTTTTTTTTATGGAGTGTACGAACGTGTGAACGAGTATTAACTAGAAATGTTCGAACATAAAAATAATATACATAAAATGACAAAACACGTAGCGGCTATCATTCCCACATTTCACAGCTCGCCTTGTCACGTTTCACCATCTTGCCTCAAAGATTTCCCATAGGTTGCTTACCTACAGCATAAATGTAAAACGTGAGCTTTCGCTCAACAAGTACAACTATGACATCCGCGACACATACAAATACAAAACATAACATAACATGTCATAACATAGCATAGCATAACATGACTTAACCATGCATGAACCATTTATGCTTCATTATACTTTCTTATTCTTTCCTATCATTCTTTCATAATATTATTTCATAACTTAACTTGCTTATGGGCCCCTTAACATAAGTGTCCGTACCAGGCAAGCAACTATGGAGTGGTTGGGGCGGCCAATCCATTTCCAACTCAAACCATAGTCCAACCCAACCTAACGCGGGTCGGTACGACACAGACAAGTTTGCTTGCCATCATACTTACTTATTCTCATGTCTTACTTGTCCTTATTCTTGTCATTTGTGAACATGTTTCGTGATGTCACACATACATAAATCATATTTTAGTCATATCATAATCTTAACCTAACATACATCATAACATATCCATGTAATAAACTTGACATATCATACATCATAACATAACCTAACATCACATAATTCTAACATACATCATAGCATACATCCATCATATTTAGACAAGTGACACAACAAAAACCTATGCTATAGGCGGAGTTGTACTTACCTCTTTCGCTATGTCCGATACTGTGTTGTTCTAAGTCAGGACACAATAGCAGGCTACCTCCTGCTATAATAAAGGACATATGTAAGGATTAAAATGTTGGTGATTTAAGCAACATTTATGCATAACCTTAGTTATATGTCCCCACAAATACACATGATACCTTACTTGGTTACAGCAAATAACCCTAGAGTTCAAAGCTTACCCTACTCGGATCATAACTTAACTTTGGTTCCAAAAAAAATCCATTTTCACTTTCCTTTGTTCAACTTATGAAAAATTGTAACTATTGAGTAGGATTTGTAAAATTACAAAGTGTTGGAAACTGCCTTTGGAACAGCTTTCCACAATTAAATTATCAGTATATGTGCAGAAATGCCCTTTTCCTACATTGTTTTAGAAAATCCAGTGTAGGAATTTCCTGTTTCCTACACAGTTTTTTGAAATCTAATTTTATTTAAAAATCTAAGTCGAATCTGAAAAAGTTTTCTTTATAAAAGTTTTAGGTCATGAAAAATCTACAACTTTTGTGTTTTATTCAAAACCCAGTTCGGACTCTAACCTACTCGTTTCCCCTGTTGAACCCACCTGGCCGTGCATGAAGTTTGGGCACAGTCAGGCTTGAATTTTTGTACAAACCGAGGCCGTGTGAGCCTTATTTTGGAAAAAAAATAAACGTTGTCCCATAGAAAAAACCATTATATACAACTTTCATGTTTTAAGTTTTCCCAAATTCGGCATCTAAGGGCCTCAAATCCTGGTTTTCCAGAAAACTGGCCAGTTTTACCTTAACTGGTAGTTTTTATGCTTAGATTCATTTTACGTTCTAGTTCACACACTCTACCTCAACCGACTGCACCGAGAGCCTAAAATCAGTCATGCAATGTTTTTCTAACGTAAAGTTCCATTAAACACATCACCAATATACCCATGCAAACTATTAGTGATTTAACACTAACTAGAGTTTGTATGAGTTTTAGGTTTGAACTAACCATTCCAAACCTCTTAGCAACTTATCATTCACATTCTACAACATACTTAAACATATTTGGGGGCATACAACCATAACATGCATCAAACATGTAAACCCTAAATCCATGAAATCAAAGCATAAAATCATGCAATACTTGGCAAATTAAACCACCTAAACACCTAAATCAAGCACAACCCTAATATTTCTAAACTAGGACATGGAAATTAAATTGAGCTTAAGCTCTAACAAACCAACTTGAAATACACTGAAATTTCCAAATTGAAGCTTGAATTGAAAGGCTTAGGGTCTAAGAGAGTTTACCTTAATCAATTCAAGAAGTTGGCTTGCTTGACTCAAGCTTTTCCCCTTTTTCCTTGTCACCTTCACAACCAGCCTCTCTTTGGCTAAATGGGTTTCAAAATTTTTCACCACTCTTGCTTGGTTTTCCATCAAATCCGGTCACCCTTGTACCTTCTCTTCTTCACTTTTTCTTTTCCTTTTTCCTTTCACCATAACCGGCCTCCCTTGCCCAATGGGGTACCAAAAATTTTCCAACCTCTTGTTGTTGTTCCAACCAAAATCCGACCACCCCTACAAGCTTTTTGATTACGCCCAAATATGTATAAAAACAAGCGGTCGATTGCAGCACAATTAGGACGGTCGATCCCACGAGGAGGTGATAAAAACAACAAGAAAAGATTAGCAGAACAAAGGCATTAGAGGAATAAGTAATTAAATAAAGAAGGAAAGGAAGTATTTTTGTGATTTTTAAAATAATTTTTAGAACAACGTAATTTAGAAATAAAGAAAATTCAAAAATTAAAAGTGGTAAGGCATAGAGAATCCACTATATGTCTCATTTATCTATTTGGATTTTGATTCATAAAATAACTCAATTGAAAGTTTCACATCCCAAACAATCAATCGGAAACTAAAGATTGAAGAACTTGTGAATTGAAATTTATTTGAGTGAATAAAATTCTTATGTGAAGAACGAACAAAAATTATCTTATAAGAAATCCAAAAGTGACAATATACCATAAGCAATATTGCAGTAAAAGACTACTTATAAAATAACGCTATCAATATATCTTATTATGCAACAATCACATAAAAAGAGCTTGACTAAATTTATATAAAAGTTGACAATAAAATATATTGATATGAGAGAGAAATAAGATGAAAGAAAAATTATTTACTCAAATGTATAAACTTTACAAACCATTGGAGAGTCAAAACCCAAACAAATTCATTACACATCTAGGATCATCTCTAGCCTTACCAAAGAACTCTAGCTTAGCTTGCAATTCTAACAAGAAAATGTGAGATAAAAAATGCAAGAATAAAAGAAAAATAATACTAAAAACTCAGCTAAAAATCAATAGAAAAACAACAACCACATCCTCTAGGGGAGCCCTCATTATATAGGTTCGAGTCCAACATGCTAGGGAGGATTTTTGGCCAACAAATATGCTGCCCAGGTTGGTTAATTACGTGGAGATTCGCGGTAAACCAACTGGAGGAAATAGATGGCTTGGGGTGGAGCTGGGCTGAGAATCTGGCCTGAGATTCTCGCGGGCTGGGTTGGCAGCTGGAGTTGGGCGCGGATTTGTGGGAGATCTGAGCTGGAATGGTGCTGCGGGCCTGGCTGGTAGCTTGGCTGAGAACACGGGCTTGGATTGTGCGCACGTGGAGGAAGAGTTGAGGCTGGAATCACGGGCCTGAGCTGGAGTTGCAACTGAAGGGGCCAGCTGGGGCTGGCTGTGCGCGGGCTTGGGTTGCTCTCTGGGCTGGAATCACGGCTGAGCTGGCGTATGTGGGGTAGTGGTTGGGGCTGTGCCTGCAGAAGAAAGGAAGGAAAAAGGAAAAGAAAGGAAAAAGAAAGAGGAAAGAATCAAAATAAATAAAATAATGAATATTTCGAAAGTAAAATATTATAAGTTAAAATTATGAAAATCTTTATTTAAAAATGTAAATTATCTAATAAATTAAATGAACAAAAGTGTATTTTTGTGCATTTATCACAACCCCCAACCAGCTTATTGCTAGTCCCTAGCAATTCAAGCGGGAGAAAAATCAAGTCAAGCTGAAAAGTCAAATCAAAACCTGCAAAATCATCCAAGTACTCATCCAAAACATTAGCAAGAAATCAGAAAATGCTATCAAAACTACTTCAGTTATTACTCCAGAGTTATGTGTGTGTGCACCAAACTGTATCCTTCTTACCACAATCCATAACACAAATAGCATCGAAAAATTCACCAAGAAAAAGTTTCAACTCCATTACCTCACGGGTGTTGGAAATGTTTTAGTGTAGAGGTTTTCACTCATGGAGTTGGAAAGAAATCAGTCAACACTCAAATGAGAGAAGACATTTTAAGGACAAGCTAATAAACAAATATTGATCAAATGATAGGCGACTCAAATACTCAGAACATTACACCACTTACATCATAAATCGGCTTTTGGGATTTCATTTGGATAAAATAGAAAATTACATAAATAAAGAGCCGTAAAATACAAACAAATAAATATACAACATTTTTTTAAGCAAGAGACATCATGCTTAATAGAACAAATGTAATAAGGAATTCTTTTGACTGCTATGCAGCACCATATGAGATAATTGAACTACATGAATGATGAAATAAATGCTCTTGCTTCTTTTTTTTTTTTTTTTTTTTTTTTTTTTACTTTTTTTTGGGAACAATACAAAAGAGTAAGGCTCTATTACAAAAGATCAATTCTATCTAACCAAAAATCATCCTTCAAGTGAAAGTACAAGTTAAGTAGTGGTGTTCCAAATAGTGATTATACCAACTCGAAAGATCAATAAAAATTCAAAAAGCTGTTTTCTCAACTCTCATAACTCACCAAAAATGAAACACTTAAACTCGAGAATTTTTCTCAACTAAATGTGTTAACAACCATCTTACCACAAGGTTTAGTATGTGCACAAAAAGAACTCTGGAAATCATTTCTTAATAGTTAAGATAACAAAACTGACTCAAACCAAACATTTTGAAATCACACTTGGGTAACTTTTCAAAGGTTTTGATCCAAATTCTAAAATGACAAAAACTAAACTAAAGTATGAATATGCTCACCACCCCCAACCTAAAATCAGACAGTGTCCTCAATATCTAAAAATATATACAACTGTGAAGAAGACATGGAAAGAGAACACATGGTTGATGACGGTAGGAACAGAGATAAGCTACATGATCTTATTCTTCAAAACACAAATTTAAAAGCACTAAAAACAAACCGAAAATAAAAGCATACAAAACACACAAAAAGAAACAAGCAAAACAAAAATATGATACAAAAAGGGTTGGAAGCAAACTACTTATAAACTGGGGCCTCAAGAATGATTTCTTCAGCCTGGCTCACTCGTTCAATGTAGTGCTTCAGTCTCTGACCATTGACTCTGAAAATTCTCCCATCGCTTGGGTCCTCGATCTCAACAGCACCATTGGGAAAGACTTGTTTCACCACAAATGGACCAGTCCACCGCGACCTTTAACTTACCTGAGTCGAGATGCAGACGGGAGTCATAAAGGTGCACCATCTGATTTGGCTCAAAGTGCTTCCTCAAAATTTGCTTGTCATGAGCCACCTTCATTCTAGCCTTGTAGATCTTAGAGTTATTATATGCATCATTTCTTAACTCCTCAATCTCCGACAGCTAGAGCTTGTGATGTATACCTGCAGCACTGAGATCAAAGTTAAGGGCTTTGATAGCCCAATAAGCTTTATGTTCAAGTTCGACAGGTAAATGACAGGATTTTCCGAAAACAAGTCTGTAAGGAGACATTCCAAGAGGGGACTTGTACGCAGTACGGTATGCCCAAAGTGCATCGGAAAGGTGCAAGGACCAATCTTTGCGGTCGGGATTTAACGTCTTCTCTAAGATTTGTTTTATCTCTCGGTTTGCTAGCTCAGCTTGGCCGTTCATTTGTGGGTGATAAACTGTTGAAACTTTATGGATCACACCGTATTTGCGCATCAGGGCCTCGAAAGAACGATTGTAGAAATGTGTGCCTTGATCACTGATGATAGTGCGGGGCGTACCGAACCGAGATAACACATTCTCTTTCAAGAACTTCACAACTGTCGCATTATCATTGGTTCGATATGGCACGGCTTCTACCTATTTAGAAACGTAATCCACAGCGAGGAGAATGTAGAGGTAACCAAAAAAAGATGGAAAAGGTCCCATGAAATCTATCCCCTAACAATCAAATATCTCTAACACAATAATTGGGTTCAAGGGCATCATATGGCGATGGGACAAAGCACCTAACTTTTGGCACCTTAGACAAGAACGACAAAACTCATTAGTGTCTGTAAACAAAGTGGGCCAATAAAGACCACATTGCAAGATTTTTGCATTAGTCTTCTTCACGGAGAAGTGACCACCACATGCATAATTATGGCAAAAGTTCATAACACTATGAGTCTCATCATTGGGAATACATCGCCTCATGATTTGGTAAGGGCAGTACTTGAATAGGTACGGATCATCCCAATAGAAATTACTTACCTCAACCAAAAATTTACGCTTATCTTGAGCACTCCAATCAGCAGGGAGTTTGCCGGTCACCAAGTAATTGACGATGTGAGTGTGCCAAGGTAGTTTGGTGACAGCGAACAGATGTTCATTGTGGAAATCATCTCGGATGGCAGGACCGTTGGCGGTATCACTAAATTCGAGTCGAGAAAGGTGGTCCGCCACAACATTTTCGACTCCTTTCTTGTCCTTGATTATGGTGTCAAATTCCTGCAACAAGAGGATCCACCTAATCAATCGCGCCTTGGCATCCTTTTTGGAAAGGAGATACTTAAGGGCTACATGATCTGTGAAGATGGTGATGGGTGAACCAATCAGATATACACGGAACTTGTCAAGTGCAAACACAATAGCGAGCAACTCTTTCTCAGTGGTTGAGGAATTCAATTGGGCACTATTCAGAGTGCGGCTTGCGTAGTACACTATAAAGGGCTTCCCCTCTCTTCTTTGACCAAGGACTGCCCCAACAACATGGTTACTTGCATCACACATGATCTCGAATGGTAAGCTCCAATCCGGTGATTGAATAATGGGGGCAGAAGTCAACTTCACTACAAGCGTTCGGAAGGCATCCTCACACTCTTGCATCCATTCAAAAACGGCATCTTTGGCTAGGAGATTACATAACGGACGAGAAATCGTAGAAAAGTTCTATATGAACCTCTTATAGAAGCCAGCGTGCCCGAGAAATGACCGAACTTCTTTGACTGACTTGGGAGTAGGCAATTTAGAGATAAGTTCAATATTAGACTGATCGACTTCAATCCCTTTCTCAGAAACAACATGCCCTAAGACTATGCCCGATGGCACCATGAAATGACACTTCTCTCAATTGAGCATAAGACCTTTCTCTTCACATCTTGTCAGAACAACTTCTAAGTTGAGAAGGCACAAATCAAAGAAATCGCCGAAGATGGTCAAGTCATCCATGAACACTTCCATACATTTCTCGACCATGTCGCTGAAATGCTCGTCATGCACCTCTGAAATATGGTCGATGCATTACACAATCCAAATGGCATATGCCGGAAGGCAAAAGTACCAAAAAGACAGGTAAAAGTAGTCTTATCTTGATCCTCCAATGCAATCTCGATCTGATAATATCCTGAGTAGCCATCAAGAAAGTAGTAGAAACGATGACCAGCCACACGTTCTAGGATTTGGTCGATGAACGGAAGCAGAAAATGATCCTTGCAGGTGGCAGTGTTCAGCTTTCGATAATCAATGCACATGCGCCAACCCGTAACTGTCCTTGTGGGGACAAGAGCCCCTTTCTCATTCTCTACCAATGTCACCCCCGATTTCTTAGGCACTACCTGAGTTGGACTGACCCACTTGCTATCGGCAACTGGGTAGATGATACCTACATCCAGAAGTTTCAAGACTTCATTCTTCACAACTTCTTTCATCGTTGGGTTCAGTCTCCTTTGGGGATCCCTTTCATGGAACAGCCCCGTCTTCCAATTTGATGTGATGGGAGCAAATTAAGGGGCTAATACCCTTAATATCAGTAATCGTCCAACCTAACGCAGCTTTGTGCTTTCGTAGCATGTCGACTAACCGCTGCTCTTGTGATGTGTCAAGTTTAGATGAAATGATAACATGAAAGGTATCACTAGCTCCCAGGAAGACATGTTTCAAACCCTCAGGCAATTGAGCCAGCTTAAGTGTTGGGATCTCTTCAGTGGATGGTTTTGGCTTTTCTTTTCCTCGAGGAAGCTCTTCAAAACGCGGTTGCCAAAACTTGGTTCCTCTGCCTTGTGAGTCTTTATAGATGGTAGCGTTGTTGGCCAACTCACAAGGACCGGAACTCTCAGAGTCAGAATTATGGAGGAGTTCATCAAGATTATTGGAATCGTTGTACAGTTGAACCTCCTCCGAGACGAATGTGTCGATCAGAAATGTTTGGTGACACTCGTCATCATCATGTGGCTGCTTCGTAATGTGGAAAACATTTACCTCCAAGGTCATGTTCCCGAAAGATATCTTCATGAGACCATTCCTACAGTTGATCAAAGCATTGGCTGTAGCAAGGAAAGTTCTACCAAGGATGATGGGGATCTTGGATTCCACGCTCACCGCAGATTGGGTATCTAGGACAAGGAAATCGACGGGGTAATAAAACTTGTCAACTTGAACCAGAACATCCGCAATTATACCCCGAGGCTTCTTGATCGAACGATCGGCTAGTTGCAAAACCATAGACGTGGGCTTAATCTCTCCTAGACCAAGTTGCGAGTATATAGAGTAAGGCATGAGATTAACAATCGCTCCAAGGTCGAGCAAAGCTTGGCCGAATTCCTGAGTCCCAATTTGGCACGAGATGGTGGGACAACCAGGATCTTTGTACTTGGGCAGTGCCTTCTGCTCGATCACCGCACTCACTTGTTCCGTCAAGAAGGCGGTCTTCTTAACGTGGCGCTTCCTTTTGATGGTACACAGATCCTTGATGACTTTGGCATAAGCCGGCATTTGCTTGATCACATGAAGGAAGATTAATCTTCACTTGAGTCAAATGCTCTAGGATCTCACTTTGACTGTCCAGCACTTTCCCAGCAAATCGCAGAGCTTGAGGGAAAGGCACCTTTACTGGAAGTTCAGTTGGCTTATCTTTCTTGGGGGCGACTTATCGACTACTTGAAGTGACAGCAGTTCTTGATGGTTCATCCAAAATTTTGCCACTACGAGTGGTGATGACATTGACCTCCTTGATGTTTCGCCCTTCAGAGTTAGAAGTTTGTGCCATGTGTTGTCCCGTGGGGTTGGATTGAGCTTGAGAAGGAAATTTGCCTCGTTCTTGAATAGCTAAGGCACCGGTCAGCTTTGTGATTTGGCTTTTCATCTCTTTACTTTCTTCCACTATTTGCGTGAAAAGTGATTCGAACTTTTGGTTCATCCTAGTCTGTACCTCCATGAAAGATTGCAAGGTGTTCTCGAGAGAACTCCTTGGCGGTTGTGCATGATATTGAGGTGCAGAATTCGCCTTTGGTGGTTGTGGCTGTTGCTCCACTCTCCATTGTTCACCTGATGGTTGTGTTTGATTAGAATCTCTCCAACTGAAGTTTGGATGGTTCCTCCAGTCAGGATTGTACGTGTTAGAGAAAGGCTTGTTATATGCCCCTAAGGCATTACATTGCTCTTCGTAACTCCCTCTCATTTCACTATAAACAAGGCAATCCTTACCTAAATGTTCCAACCCTCCATAAACGAAGCATGGCTCTTGTGGCTCTGCCCTTGCCACCATGTGGATTCCTCTACCTTCCTTGGTTTTGAGGGCCTCAATCTATCGTGTCAAAGACTCGATTTGGGCCTTGAGGTTATCCTCTTCCCTTAGTTGGTAGACTCCAGCAGGTCGGGATCGACTAGTGCTGTCAGTAGCACTTGGTCCAGTCCATGTGTGGGCTTTCTCGACTAGCTCGTTGAGATACTCGAAAGCCTCTTCGGGATCCTTCTGGAGAAACTCACCATTGCACATCATCTCCACAAATTGACGCTCTCGGATTGTGAGTCCTTCGTAGAAATAACTGACGAGCGCCAACTTTCGTAACCATGGTAGGGACATTGATTCAACAAATCTTTAAACCGCTCCCAGACTTGATATAGAGTTTCATTGTCTTTCTGAGTAAAGGTCGAGATCTGTCATTTAAGGCCATTAGTCTTATGGTGTGGGAAATACTTGTTGAAGAATGCATTTGTCATCTCTTCCCATGTTCCAATAGACCTAGGTCGCAAAGAATACAACCAGCTTTTGGCTTTGTCTTTCAGAGAGATGGAAAAAATTTTAATCGCACATAATCTGCAGCCTCAGCTTGGTTGTGGAAAGTGACCACCACCTCGTCAAACTCCTGAATCTACACGTACGGATTTTCACTTTCTAACCCGTGAAAGGTCGGCAAAAGTTAAATCATACCCGGCTTGAAATCCAAATTCGGCAAATTAGGTGGAAACATTATGCATGATGGTGTAGCCGTACGCGGAGGGTAAAGGTAGTCGTTCAACGTCTTTTGCTGGACCTCCTCGTTTTGAGCCATCACAAATAGATTTGGAATTGCTAAAGCGTTTGGAGATGGAGGAAGACTAGACGTAGAAGAAGAAACTTCGCTAGGGTCTTCAGGTCTTTTTGCGAATCTCCCTAGTTCGTTTCTATAATGATTCATTCACCTTGAGCGTTTAAATTTTTGTATTTTGTATTTTTTTGTATTTTTTTTAATTTTTAATTTTTTTTTAAAACAAAGACAACTTTTATAAAAACAACAATAGTATAAAACCGCGAATCGCAATCCCTAAGAATGCTCTCAGGAAAGATTGGTGGGGCAAGGCCTCTTTAAAAACCAACCTCCTAGACAGAACTCCCTTAGTTCGTACTTTCCAACGTTTCCACACAATTGCTTGCAAAATTTATTAAATTTTATGGCGTATTTTATGAAATGTTAGATGTTAGATATTAGTATCCTAAGTTAATACTAAACTAAAACCTAAGGTTACACAAATTATGAGCCTTATTTTATTAACACTGAATTGGTAGCCTAAATTTTAAAAATTAAAAGTTAAGAAATAAAACTATCAGTTATGAAAAATACAATACTAACACAAAATTAACAACATTTAGTATCAGTATTAATGAAACATAAAACGTAAACGTGATGAAAAAAACACTAACAATCAAAACGTCAAAAGAAAGTGCAATATATACTAGCAAAAATAAAAGAAACTACTATTAACAATACTATTAAACACTATTAAAATCAAAAGAAAGAAACTGACCAAGAGAAACTAAAAGAAAATTAACCCTCTTATTGGCTTAAAAGATAACCAAATACTGACAAAATATTAATGGAAATAGAAATTGATAGAAGAAAAATGAACAATCGGACAAAAATAAAATAAAATAAAATAAAAATATAAAAAAATGAAAAAGTGTTCTAAAATATAAAAATCAAAACTTAAACTGAAATTTTTTTTTTTTAAACAATGTAAACAAAACAAATATTATGTAAACTAAACTAACAAAAGCTGACAAAACTAATAAACTAAAGAAAATATAATATAAACTGAAATAATAATAATAATAATAAAATTACAATGTAACAATAAAAGGTAAATTAACAAAAAGTAAATGACTAATAATTACTAATAAAACAAAATATTAAGTTATGAAAAGTAACAAAATACGAAAAAAAATAAGTTATATAAGTTCCTTACCTAAAATGACAAAATGACAAAATAAAAAAAAAATCAATTGCACGGTTAATAAAAGTTACCTAATATATGTTACCTTTTTTTTTTTTCGGCTTAAAGAAAAAACAAATATTTTTTTTAAATGTAAAAATAATAAAGAAAATAAAATAAAATTACTTATCTCTTGGCAAAATATCTACTGATCAATCTTGCTTCTTGACACTTCCCCGGCAACGGCGCCAAAATTTGATTACGCCCAAATATGTACAAAAATAAGCGGTCGATTGCAGCACAATTAGGACGGTCGATCCCACGAGGAGGTGATAAAAACAACAAGAAAATATTAGTAAACAAAGGCGTTAGAGGAATAAGTAATCAAATAAAGAAGGAAAGGAAGTATTTTTATGATTTTTAAAACAATTTTTAGAACAATGTAATTTAGAAATGAAGAAAATTCAATAATTAAAAGTGATAAGGCATCGAGAATCCCCTATATGTCTCATTTATCTATTTGGATTTTGATTCATAAAATAACTCAATTGAAAGTTTAACATCCCAAACAATCAATCGGAAACTAAAGATTGAAGAACTTGTGAATTGAAATTTATTTGAGTAAATAAATTTCTTATGTGAAGAACTAACAAAAATTATCTTATAAGAAATCCAAAAGCGACAAAATACCATAAGCAATATTGTAGTAAAAGACTACTTATAAAATAACGCTATCAATATATCTTATTATGTAACAATCACATAAAAAGAGCTTGACTAAATTTATATAAAAGTTGACAACAAAATATATTGATATGAGAAAGAATAAGATGAAAGAAAAATTATTTACTCAAATTTATAAACTTTACAAACCATTGGAGAATCAAAACCCAAACAAATTCATTACACATCTAGGATCATCTCTAGCCTTACCAAAGAACTCTAGCCTAGCTTGCAATTCATCTCACAAACTTAGAACAAGAAAATGTGAGATAAAAAAATGCAAGAATAAAAGAAAAACAATACTAAAAACTCAGCTAAAAATCAATGGAAAAACAACAACCACGTCCTCTTAGGGAGCCCTCATTATATTGGCTCGAGTCCAACATGCTAGGGAGGATTTTTGGCCAACAAATCCGCTGCCCAGGTTGGTTAATTACGTGGAGATTCGCGGTAAACCAGCTGGAGAAAATAGATGGCTTGGGGTGGAGTTGGGCTGAGAATCTGGCCTGAGATTCTCGCGGGCTGGGTTGGCAGCTGGAGTTGGGCGTGGATTTGTGGGAGACTGGAATAGTGCCGCGGACCTGGCTGGCAGCTTGGTTGAGAACACGGGCTTTGATTGTGCGCACGTGGAGGAAGAGTTGAGGCTGGAATCACGGGCCTGAGATGGAGTTGCAGCTGGAGGGGCCAGCTGGGGCTGGCTGTGCACGGGCTTGGGCTGCTCTCTGGGCTGGAATCACGGCTGAGCTAGCGTATGTGTGGTAGTGGCTGGGGCTGTGCCTGCGGAAGAAAGGAGGGAAAAAGGAAAAGAAAGGAAAAAGAAAGAGGAAAGAATCAAAATAAATAAAATAATGAATATTTCTAAAGTAAAATATTATGAGTTAAAATTATGAAAATCTTTATTTAAAAATGTAAATTATCTAATAAATTAAATGAACAAAAGTGTATTTTTATGCATTTATCACTTTTCCTCTTAGGTTTTCTTTTTTTTTTTTCCCCTCCTTTCTTGAGTTCGGTTTTTAGAGGGAGGAAGTGAAGAAAATTTGGGCATAGTTTGGTTAGATTTCTCAATTTTGTGAACCAAATGAGTCATCCTCCTCCTCCTATTTATAGGTGATGTGTAACTCTTAATATTGCTCAAAAGTCCTTGAAGAAACAATATTTTTCGCAAAAATCCCCTTAGGTGGCCAGCCATAATGCTCTAGAATCACCTAAAAATTCTTTCCATAATTTTCTTTAATTCAAGAAATGATGTCATTAATCCATGGTGAGGTGAAGTCATCATAAGGCCTTGTTTGGCTTTTCTCTTTGATATGCAGTCCATTTTTATACTAACACAGATATTTCCAATACTGCTATCTATTAATAACAGTATTTTTTACAATGAACTGCAGTCCAAATTTATCTGTATAAAAATGGACTGTATAAAAATTTTCTAATAACTTAAAGCCATTTGGCCCTTGATATCCTAATTAATATGCTTGATTTTTCTATGGTGGTTTTAAATCTTATTCTTGTTATCTTGTCCGTAAAGGCGATTTTCGTAGTATATTTTCCATACTGCTTATTATATCACAGTATCGTCATACATTTGACCTTTCTAGTCAACCTTTGACTTTTCTTGTCAATTTTGACTTTTTTTGGTCAAACTTTGACCAACATAAAATCATAAAATTTTTCTACCTTTTTTACCCAAAAGGTCACATGCTTGACTAAGCAATCATTTTTTAGTCTTATAAAATCGTAAGAACTCACAAAATTAAATAAAAATCCTAATAAGGCTTTTTCATAAATACCTTCATGATACAACTTAAATTTCTTTACAAGAAATCGTAATATCGTAAAAAAAATTAGTTATTACACTTTCAATATCCATCTGTGGGGGCAACCAGAGTCCGAGCTATCTTCCAGCATTGACAAAAGCCTGGTCATTTCCCATGCTTTCCAAATGTAAATAAACTACTTTTGTGCCAATTGGGGTATCAAAATACTACATGAGTTAGAAAGAAGAAAGAGAGAGACCAAAATAGCATATTAGACTATCATTCTTTAAAATTATCGTAAAAATCAAAATCTTATAATCAAATAGCATAATTAGGTTAAAAAAAATTTAAGTGGAAATGTGAAAATACCATTTAATCAGAATCCCCCCAAGGCTCAAACCATCCTCATCTCAAACCTTGAAAAACATAATAACTACCAAGGGTAAAAAAGCAAATCAACAAGTTCAAAAACATAAAATCCGCTATAATTTTACAATAACAAATAAATATGCTATATATTTAAACTATGTTTTCTAGTATAAATTTTGAAGAAAAAATTAATCATTCTCCAATAAAGAAAGGAGACCATGGATATCGATAGTAGCACAAGGGGCATTAAAAATTGCTAATAAAAGAGAAAAATAAATCAAGCAGTAGCGAAATAGGTACATAGAGAATATCTTTGTTGGAAATTACTCAAATTTGTACTAAACAACTGTATAAGCACTCTGCTAATTTCGTATTGAAATTTCCCACCATATCCTTGAGACAACTAAGAAGAGGAGTTTCGTGATAGTTAAAAGGTATGCTATTAGCCTACAATCTATTAGATGAGCAGTAGAAAATATTAATGGAACGAGTCTAAGACATCTACGTAGTATTACTGTAGAATTAATATAAACTAGTGATCAATGTAATGAGAGGTTATGGCGAAAATGTTCCGGTTCAAAATAGTTGTGTCTCATTTTGTGTCCTTCCAATAATTTCATGACATCCAATAACTTTTATTAATGTGATAAGATATTTTAACTAGAATATAATTTTTATTTAATGATATTAGTAAAGCAACATAAAAGTGATAGAAATAAAGGGAAAAGGGAAGAGTCAAATCCCTATACATACTACTGAGTTAGAGCTAGTACATGTGTTAAAAGATTTGTATAAATATGTGACAGTCATCAGCCTCTACAAGAAAAGGTAATTTGTGTAGTCCCACATCACTTAGGGATATGGATATATGTGATGGTTCATAAATAAAAAAACTACCTCCTAATAGTATGAGGCCTTCTAGGGTGAGCCCAAGAGCAAAACCGTGCGGGTACGAAGTTTAAAGCGGATAATATCATACTAAAGGGAGGTATGCACTACTACAAAAGTTAGAATACATGATGGTTTTATAAAAACCGTCGTCTAAATTGGTCTGCACTATAATTACACGATGGTTTTCTTAAACCATCGTTGAAAGATATTGATTATGCAACAGTTTTCTTAACCGTCATTGAAAGATAGTGATTATACGTTGGTTTAAAAAAACCATCATTGAAACTCATAGATTACATGATGATTTTCTTAAACCTTTGTGGAAAGTTGAGAGTATATGACGGTTTCAATAAAATATTGTGGAATCTCCACTTTCCATAACAAAGTTGAGATTAATGATGGCTTCAATAAACCATCGTTGAATCTCCACTTTCTACAATGGTTTAAGAAAGTTGTCTCGTAATCTATGAGTTTTCACAATGGTTTTTTTAAATTGTCGTATAATAATTAACTTTCAACAACATTTGAGAAAACAGTCGTGTAATCTCCAATTAAAAACCCCTACCAGCCCTGATCTCATTTTGCAGAACAGTTCTGCAGCCGGAAAAAATAATATACAGACCTGCAAAAACAGATCCTCCACTGCTTTTCAATGTCATTACCACTATTGTGTAAACGTTCATGATATAAACATTAATGTTGAACATGGATCTATAAAATAGCAGGTAGGTCACTGTTTAAATAACACACGAGGTAGTAGGCCGTAGGATGACAAAAAAAAGAGAAGGAAAAAATTTTAAAAAAAAATTTACAATTACACGATGGTTTTGATTGAAACCATCGTGTAATCTCAAGATACAACAACAATTTTTAAATAAACCATCGTCGTATCACAGTGTAACATGATGATTTATTTGACGACGATTTCAACTAGAAATTGTCGTGTAAATGTATGATATGACGATGATTTATTTGAAAACTGTTGTTGTGTCTTAAGATTACATGACGGTTTCTACAAGGAACCGTCGTGTAAACTTTCTAAAAAAGATTTTGAAATTTGAATTTTTAGGCATTGGAATCCGCGTGTAAACCTTTTATTAATCTCATTTTTGTCATCATTTCTCACTTTCATCTCTCTCTCCCTCTCAACCAAACGACGATTTCTCTTACTCTCTCTTTCCTTCACCTGTCGACAGCACCGCCGCCTTCCACTCTCTCTCATTCTTCCATCGATGCCCTTCCCTCTCTCTCATTATCCTACCAACGCAGTCGCTGCCCTTCCCTATCTCTCATTTTCTCACCACCCTCAACATCACAATCCCTTCTCTCTCATTTTTTCGTCGCCGCCCTCTCTTCCTATCAAGGTCATTACTTTTTTGCTTTTAAGAAAAGCAATGCGACTTTTTTGCTCAATTTTTGTTTTTCAACACAATTTTTAATTAACTTTCTTGGAGTATAATTTGTGTATTTACTGTTGTTCAATTTTTTTTGTTGCTTTTTGTAGACGAATCTTCTGTCCATTTTGTTGGTAGTTTAAGATCTTTATAGACTATATTCTGTGTATTTTTTTCCTCCCACCACTTACTTGATGAAATGTCAAAATAGAATTTCATTTAGTTAATCATATAGAATTTGTTTCTAGAGTTTTCAGACAGATTGTTTTAGGGCATGCTTGCATTTGCAGGGGCAATTTGTAAAATTATTTAATATACAAGAAAAAAAGTGGTGTTTTAATTATATAGATTTAGTTTAGTATGCTCAAATTTTTTAACGTTCTTGGTAAATGTGAATTTGATTAGATTAAATTGGACCGATTGTTTTTTTCTTTTGTATATTTATGTTACAATAAATATAGGTGATTGTTGTAATAAAAAATGACATAAAATAGAGCTAGAGTATGCAAAAAGGGAAGATCACAAAGAAGAAACCCATTTAATCCCAATGTCGTTGGCAAATGATGGGCAACTCTAATGAAACGAGTCCACATAGTAAGGAAAAGTGGAGAATGAATTGACGTCACTTTTGGCGAGAAAGGACAATCGGAAGGGAAGCATGGTGATGAATTGATGAGTTGAATTGGTGTACCCGCTCGAGAGCACATTCCAATATGGATACAAGATTGGAGATCCCATGATTTAGACAGAACGAAAGACCTAATTTGGAATGAAATTATTACTTTTTTCACTGTGGATGAAGGGATTTGGAGTGCTTGTTTAAAATCATGTGGTGAAGCTACAAGGAATTTTCGACATGATCTTTACATGACTTTTGTTGAGGACTTCCTATCACAAGAAAGTGTGTGGAAACAGCCTCAAAAAGTAATTGACAACTACCCTAATATAGAAGAAGATGATTGGGTAAAATTCATTCAGTATAAAAATCTTAATTATTTTGATCCTCTTCGGGATAAGAAACAGGATAATTTTACTAATCTAATGAATATGTAAGTAAATTTTCATATGCTAAATTTTGATTTAATCTTAATGATATTCATCTTAATTATTTTGAATTTTGCAAACTTGCTAGGGCCCTAATAGATTGGAAGCTTATAGCCGGAGAAGGGAATAAAAAGAGACGGGACTATAAAATAAAAATCTTGGATCGTCTTTGTCCTCGCCAAGATGGTAGTGTTGAACCTTGGGTTTTTTTAAAATATTTTTTTATATTTTTATGAGGGACATAGTCTCCAACACTAATGAATTAGACTTACTTTGAAGCAAAGCATTTTTTACCTGTGATGATATGGATTCGATTAGGGGATAATCGTCTAAATTTGTAATGCAATTTATTAAATATGATATGTAAACTTGTAATGTTGTGGATGTTATTTTTATATTGATACAATGTAGTTATTATTTTGTCAATCCTATTTTAAGCTGTGTATTGGATAACACACAGGTTAGGCCGCTCCTAGGAAATCACCAAAGAATGCGAAATTTTTTTAATTCATTTGAACTTTACACAACGGTTTTTCACCAAAACTATCATGTAAAGTGTAGTTTACATGATAGGTTTTACCAAAACTGTCATGTAATGTGGAGTTTACACGACGGTTTTAGTAAAAGCCGCCGTGTAAACTACACTTTACATAGCGGTATACTAAATAAACCATCGTGTATAGTGGAGTTTGCACGACGATTTTTACTACATTACACAACGATGTGCTAAATGATCCTGCACCTCACATGACTTTTTTTACCAAACCATCATGCAATCCCCACTTTACACTACAGTTTTGGTGAAAAACTATTGTTTAAAGTCCTTACATTAGCAAGTCTTGCTGCCTTATTTCTCTATTTGAGATGGTGTTAACCATCATGGAATATCACCTAACCATAACAGTTTATTAACCATTGTGGTATCTTAAACCTTTCTATGATGGTGGATTATATGACGGTTGTCTAACTATCGTGTTAACTTTAGATGAAGGTTAATAACCGTTCACAAATCAACAATTTTTACCAGTGACAGTCTTTACAAAATAGATGTCGCTTCCATAACTTTGTCCGCAAAAGAAATACGTACCACTGAAAGGCATAATTCCAATAAGCTCTTTAGCATTATTTCCATATTTTTTTTTTCTAGAATATTACAGGAAACCATGGCAATGTTCCAATATGAATGCTTCATTTTCGTACCCGTTACTACGCTAAGTAACTATTTTCATTTCATTCGCTTGCGCGTAATAGATTGGCACCGCCACTTATTACAATTCACCTTATGAGTATAAAAATTAAATCAGACAGACAAGTTCCTTTCATACCTCACACGTATACATTTGTGAAAACGTGACAAGTTCTTTTCCTTTTTAACTTGCAGCTTCTATTTGCTACGGTGGTAGGTGTTCATCAATGTGATAGTGTTGGGGCTAATATTCAGTTCTCCGAAAGTAGGATTGTGGTTCTTGATTACTACTTGTAGTTATTCTATCTTGGAAAACAGATATCCGTTCAGACCTCTGGCATTGACAATGAGGGTGAATATGTTTTAAGGAAACTGTGTGGTATATGCCAGTGCATGTCTCAAATTTTTGCCCACGTTTCTGTGTACAATTGTCTATGGGGCTAACGATTTCGGTTTTGTTACAGTTTTATTTAATGTTTAATTATAATTTTGAGTATTCCAATTTCTGTTCATTGTTTTATCATATTTTGCTAACAGATTGCCGCAGCAAGCGATGCGTTTAAATGACGGAGAAACATGACGGCCAACGAATGAAGTTACTTGTCTTAGCACACAAACTTGGACATAAACTCTAATTGTTCCGAGTACTATTAACTTATCAGAGGATGCTTTTGCTTCCGTTGCAGATGGAGTTATCAACGTCTCTTACCAAAAGTATGCACTTCATCAACCTCATCCAAGTTCCAATAACTTTGTACCATTGTTAGTCTTTAATTTGCCCATTCTTTATGAGTTTGTGATACGACTTTGCAGGGTTTGACGGAGACAAGAATTTTTAAACTCTTATTCTAAACCATTTATCTCTTTGTTTTCCCCCGATAATCATGCAAAATTTGATACTAATGAAAAATAACCATCAGATGGATGACTTCATTTGTTGTATTGGAATTTACACAGGAATGAGTGTACCAATCTTTTACCCTTGACCTAACAAGACTCTCTCAAATTATTAATTATTACTAGTAGAATTAATAATTAATAATTATTATGTGAGAAAGAATACTTAAGTAACATAATTACATCACTAACAAGATAATTATTAATAAGTCAATTAAAATTATATAATTTAATTATAATTACTCAATTAAATAAAATAATTATTAACTATTACTTAATTAATTAGTTAACCAATTAATTAATTAATTAATCAAAATAATTAATTAAATAATAATTAGTATAAATTTATTTTAATACTTAATAATTAATAAAAAAATAATTGTTAAGGTTAATTGTAATATAAGTAAATTAAGTTTATAAAATGAATAAAGTAATATTACTATAATTCTATCTAATAATGAGATATTGTTTAAATCATGACAATTTCTCAAATCGACATAATAGGAGATACAACTCCGGAAGTTTAAGTACATAAGACAAGTAAGTACAAACCTCACCTACAGCATGGAACAAAATGTTTTTTTTGTTGATGCTTTACATTTGCTATGACTTGACTTGGTGATGTGATGAGTCTATGAGTTATACATATTGCTTTGATTAAGTATTTGATGTGCATAAATTTCTCTTGCACTGATTTGATCGACATGCCTCACATATATTTATGTCATAATGATAGATATATATAGTGACATGCAAATCTACACAATTGTCACAATTAATAAAAATGAGGTAAATAAAGATAGGATTAAGTGTCGTACTAACCTCCAATTAGCGAGAGGATATGATAATAGCGAAAGTTATAAAATATGACCTTGGAGGCTGTTGGAGGGTCGCTCCCCTATCTCTCTATTGGTTGCGCGCATAAGGGTACGACATGTGGGCCCTTACATAGACAAGATATGTAAATAATAAAACATAATTGAACACACATTTCATATGCATTTATAATCATTCATGATGTTACATGCGATGATATGATTTTATAAAAATGATTTGTGAGATATGGTTTGTACTTGCTGAGCGAAAGCTCATCATTGTGTGTTCGTGCTGTAGGTATTGCAGGTAAGCAGCACGTTACTTAGATGTTATGGACTGGCAAAGGTGTGTGGAGGCGATGAAGGATAGGAGTGGGATACCACCACGAATTAAATTTCCGCATTTAGATTTCTATTTTGTATCGACTATGTTTATAATGTTATTCCTATGTTTTGGTACTACTAAACTAGTACGAGTATTTTACAAGAAAAGACTTTAAAATCTCTTCCTATAATTTATATGAAGTTATAATTTTTTTAAAAATATCATCTAGATATGATTTTAAATTGGATAATTAGTTGCTAGAGGTTTTCAATTTCCTTAGTTAAAAGTTTTAGTAATTCTAACTTTTGTATTACGAGTATGAAAAAAAAATATATATATATATAATTTCGGAACCAAACAGAAATAAGTATTAAGATTAAATTAAATAAGAATAAGTACACTAGTTAACGGTCCGAAAAGTCGGGTCGTTACAGTTGGTATCAGAGCGCGTATCCTGCCATCCTACCTTACGTCGTTTCCACATCAGTTTTATGCCTGTCCAAGTAAGTTAGAATTTTTATTTTATTTTATTTGTGGTTGTTATTAATTTTAATTTTAAAATTAGACATTCCTATACTATCATCATGCCACCAATTAGAGGATCATCATCTGAAGACACACTTTTTAGTGAGCTCGGTGCCAAAATAACAGCTGCATTTCGGAGAACCAAGCCAGATCACTACTATGGCGAAACTCACCCGGGAGATTGGCTACATCACATCGAGTCCTTATGTAGCTTGTGTGGCATAACACGAGGGGCATGGTCGAGACTAGCAGTAATCCAGCTAAGGGGTGTTGCTAGGCATTGGTGGGAGTCTATTAGACAAGAACTGAACCTCGTATGTTTGAGGGATTTCCGTCGCAACATTACGGAGTACTTTGTAGGTCCTTTCCTTTACAGAGAGAGGATGACTGATTTGTCATATGCACAAAGACGTCGATTCTTTACTCGGGCAGCGAGGTGGGCACCTGTTCATAGTGAGAGCATGCAGAAGTACAAACGTCGATTCGAGGAGGACCTCCTAGTCGAGTGCCCTTATGAATTGCGTCAAGAGGACGCATATGAGCTGTTTTGGCAAGGAGTTCCCCACGAGATACGAGCACTTGTGTACTTTCCCCAATCATATCTGGATTACGATCACTTATGTTTAGAGGTCATTTACACTGAGATGCACCTGAGAGCAGAAAGGATAGATACTCCTCCAACACAGGAATTAGAGAATGTGGATGATACTAGCAGCCATGTTGGGACACCAGCCCCGCATCAACCAGAAGCCGTGGGAGACATGATGCTGGCATTGGTTCAGAAGAGGAGGACCCCACTGAGGTTTTCACTGAAGGAGAAGATGACGAGACTGATGGTCCATGAGTATTAATAGAAGATCGAGTGTAGTAGTTACTATCAAATAGTTTGCCGTTTGTCGTGGATGTTTTATCTATTATCTATTTTATGTGTTTGGTGACACCTGTGTTATCTTTATGATTTATGTATCCCTATGTACTGATTATGACTAATGTGGTTGATCGTTATGTGAACTTATGACTGTGTGATGATATGACATTATGCTTTTAAGATATGATATGCCATGATTTATGAGTCATGCATCTGTCCTATATGTTTAAATGAAACTTGTGTCATAAGACTATGATTAACCTAAAATAATTGCGTACAAGATATTAAACAAGCATGGTTCTATTAGGTTGAACACTAGAGTCATATATAAAGTCATGGTATGTCCTCGAGCGGCAGCAGCAAGACGACCACAAGAAGCGAACTTAGCTGAAATGGTAGTTAACCTACAACGCAGATTGGAGGACCAGGAGCTCGAAATGCAGAATCTCCGTGAGCAACTTGCTCAACAAAATCAAGAAGTACCCCCTCCACCAGCTGTCCCAGCTCAACCTGTAGCACCAGCTGTGCCTGCGGCACAAGCCGCCCAACCTGTGGTCCGACAGGAACCGTTGTATGAGAGGTTTCGACGTATGAAACCACCAGAAATCGAAGGATCCACCAACCCTTTGGAGGCTGAGGAATGGTTAACCTCCTTTCAAATAGTCTTGAACTTTATGAACCTCACCGATCAAGAAAAAGTGTTTTGTGCTTCCTATGTCATGAAGAAGGATGCTCGTTATTGGTGGGAAACTATGCAAATGAGGAGGAATGTACTTGAGATGACATGGAATGACTTTATTCAGGAATTTAATGACAAATTCTACAACCAGATGGCTATGAAAGCACAGCAGAATGAATTCAATAACATCAAGTAAGGCACTATGTCCGTAACTGAGGCTGTCAGCAAGTTTGACTAACTAGCACGACTCTGCCCTCACCTTATGCCAACTGAAGATGAAAGGGTTAGGCGGATGTTGGACATGTTTCGCCCTGAGATTGTGGTAGTGATCGATAGTGGTGAGAAACCACCTACGATTGTTGCTGAATGTGTCAAAAGAGCACTACGTGCTGAGTATCATCTTGCTCAAGCTAAGCAAGAGAGGGCCAAGTTCTTTGAAGAGAAGAAGAAAGAGAAGTTACAATCGAAGCAGAACCAAGGAAATCAACTAAACAACTAGGGAAACAGATCCAATCCTAACGGCAATCACTTTAATCAGAACCATAACAAGCGAAAGGGGAATTTGAATGGAAATAAGAACTAGAAGAACCATCCTCAGAAAAAGAATAACACTATTTACCCTACATGCACTAAATGTGGGAAGAAGCATCCGGGGGAATGCAAACTTGGCTCAAATACTTGTTACTTATGTGGTAAGGAGGGTCACTATGCCAAGAATTGCTATTCCAACAAGCAGAATCAAACCGGGCAGAACCAGTTAAGGCCACAAGGGACTCAACTCCACAACATGCAAGCCAAAATCGAGGGCCCATAGATTAATCAAGGACATTTGGAGGCCCCGCCAGGACCGACAGCTCATATTTTTGCCTACACCAAGAATGATGTTGAAGCTGGAACCTCGAATGTGGTGATAAGTCAGCTTTCTGTGGCCAACCAAGGTGCACTTATTTTATTTGATTCTGGAGCAGCTCATTCTTTTGCATCACATACATTTGCTAGGAAGCTCACTCAATTTAGGGATAGAATCAATCAAACCTTTAGAACGGCCTTGCCTTCAGGACAAACTTTGCTGTCAATTTATTGGTTACGTGATGTGCCAATAATTATTGCTGGTAGAGAATTGTTCGTTAATCTAATTATTTTAGAAATGTTCAACTACGACATCATCTTAGGGATGGACTTTCTAGGAAAGTACAATGCGAACATTGATTGTCGGGCACGTAAGGTGAGATTCAAACCTGATGGAGCAGAAAAGTTCGAATATGTCAACATTTCTAAGAAACAGCCGAGGCTGATGATTTCTGCCATGAGGGCATGAAAGATGCTACATAGCGGATGCATTTTGATGCGACAAAAGAAGAATGATCTAAACCGGAAGATGTGTCAGTGGTCAGAAACTTTGTCGAGGTCTTCCCAGAAGACTTACCTGGAATACCTCCTGATCGTGAGATTTCATTTGAAATTGAATTGATGCCTGGCACAGCACCGATATCCAAGGTTCCATACCGTATGGCCCCAGCCGAACTCAAAGAATTACATACACAACTTCAAGAACTTTTGGATAAGGGATTCGTACGTCCAAGTTACACACCTTGGGGTGTACCAATCTTATTCGTCAAGAAGAAGGACAGTGCGTTAAGGATGTGCATTGACTACCGTGAGCTCAACAAGGCGACTATCAAGAATAAGTATCCTCTTCCAAGAATCGATGACCTTTTCGATCAGCTTAAAGGGGCATCAGTCTTCTCTAAGATTGACTTACACTCGGGTTATCACCAACTAAAGATTAAAGAAGGCGATGTCCTAAAATCAGCGTTTCGTACACGTTACGATCACTATGAGTTTTTAGTCAAGCCTTTTGGATTGACGAATGCACCTGCAGCTTTCATGGATTTGATGAATCGTGTATTCAAAGAATATTTGGACAAGTTTATTATTGCATTCATTGATGATATCTTGATTTACTCGAAAACCCAAGAAGAGCATGAAGAGCATTTGAGGATCGCTCTCCAAACTCAAAAGGACCACCAGCTTTATGTAAAATTCTCTAAATGTGAATTTTAGCTTTACAAGGTTCAATTCCTTAGACATGTGATCTCCAAGCATGGAGTATCTATTGACCCATCTAAGATCGAAGCTGCGAGCAAGTGGCCAGCATCGAAGAGTGTGACTGAAGTGCGAAGCTTTTTAGGTCTAGCCGGCTACTACAGAAGATTTGTTGAAGGATTCGCGAAATTAGCTGCACATTTTACCGCACTTACTCGGAAGAGAAAGAAGTATGAATGGACAGAGAAATGCGAGGCAAATTTTCAAGAATTGAAGAAGAAGCTCACTAGTACTCCTATTCTCACGATTCCATCAGACGAAGGAGAATTTGATATATACAGCGATGTATCCAAGATGGGCTTAGGAGCAGTTTTGATGCAGAATGAGAAACTCGTGGCTTATGCCTCACGACAATTGAAGGAGCATGAGAAGAACTACCCGACCCATGATCTGGAGCTAGCAGCTAAAATTTTTGAGAAAACTTGAGAACACTAAGAGGAGTTTCATGATAGTGAAAAGGTACGCTATTAGCCTACAATCTATTAGATGAGCAGTAGAAAATATTAATGGAATGAGTCTAAGACATCTCTGTAGTATTACTCTAGAATTAATAAAAACTAGTGATCAATGCAATGAGAGGTTATGGCGAAAATGTTTCGATTGAAAATAGTTGTGTCTTATTTTGTGTCCTTCCAATAATAACACGGCATCCAATAACTTTTATTAATGTGATAAGATATTTTAACTGGAAGATAATTTTTAATTAATATGTCATGATATTAGTAAAGCAACATAAAAGTGATAGAAATGAAGGGAAAAGGGAGGAGTCAAATCCCTATACATACTACTGAGTTAGAGCTAGTACGTGTGTTAAAAGATTTGTATAAATATGTGACAGTCATCAGTCCCTACAAGGAAAGGGTAACTTGTGTAGTCCCACATCACTTGGAGATATGAATATATGTGATGGTTCATAAATAAAGAAACTACCTCCTAATAGTATGAGGCATTCTGGGGTGAGCCCAAGAGCAAAACCGTACGGACACGAAGTCTAAAGCGGATAATATCATACTAAAGGAAGGTATGCACTACTACAAAAGTTGGAATGTACGACGGTTTTATAAAAATCGTCGTCTAAATTGGTTTGCTCTATGATTACACGACGGTTTTCTTAAATCGTCGTTGAAAGATATTGATTATACAATGGTTTTCTTAAACCGTCATTGAAAGATATTGATTACACGATGGTTTAAAAAAACCATTGTTGAAACTCATAGATTACACAACGATTTTCTTAAACCGTTGTGGAAAGTTGAGATTACACGTTGGTTTCAGTAAAACGTTGTTGAATCTCCACTTTCCATAACAAAGTTGAGATTAATGACGGCTTCAATAAACCGTCATTGAATCTCCACTTTCTACAATGGTTTAAGAAAGATATTTTGTAATCTATGAGTTTTCAAAATGGTTTTTTTTAAGTTGTCGTATAATCAGTAATTTTCAACAACGTTTAAGAAAACCGTCTTATAATCTCCAATTAAAAACCCCTATAAGCCCTGATTTCATTTTGCAAAACAGTTCCACATCCGCGAAAAATAATACAGAGACCTGCAAGAACAGATCCTCCACTGCTGTTCAATGTTGTTACCACTATCATGTAAACGTTCATGATATAAATATTAATGTTGAACATGGATCTATATAATAGCAGAGGTCACTATTTAAATAACACACGAGGTAGTAGGTCGTAGGATGATAGAAAAAAGAGAAGGAAAAATTTTAAAAAAATTTGCAATTACACGACGGTTTTTGGTTGAAACCGTCGTGTAATCTCAAGATACGACAACAATTTTCAAATAAACCATCATTGTATCACAGTGTAACATGATTTATTTGACGACGATTTCAACTTGAAATTGTCATGTAAATATACGATATGACGACGATTTATTTGAAAATCGTTGTTGTATCCTAAGATTACACGACGGTTACTACAAGGAACCGTCGTGTAAACTTTCTGAAAAAGATTTTGAAATTTGAATTTTTGGGCATTGAAATCCACGAGTAAACCTTTTACTAATCTCATTTTCCTCATCCTTTCTCACTTTCATCCCTCTCTCCCTCTCGACCACATGATGATTTCTCCTACCCTCTCTTTCCTTCACTTGCTGACGGCACCGCCGCCTTCCACTCTCTCTCATTCTCCCGCCAATGCCCTTCCCCTCTCTCTCATTCTCATACCAATGCAGCCGCTGCCCTCCCCTCTCTCTCTCACTCTCTCGTCGCCCTCAACATCACCCTCCCCTCTCTCTCATTTTTTCATCGCCGCCCTCTCTTCCCATCAAGGTTGTGACTCTTTTTCTTTTAAGAAAAACAATGCGACTTTTTTGCTCAATTTTTTTTTCAACATAATTTTTAATTAACTTTCTTGGAGATAATCTGTATATTTACTGTTGTTCAATTTTTTTTGTTGCTCTTTGTAGACGAATCTTCTCTCCATTCTTTTGGCGGTTTAAGATCTTTAGTGACTACATTCTGTGTATTTTTGTTTTGCCCACCACTTAGTTGATGAAATGTCAAAATAGAATTTCGTTTAGTTAATCATATGGAATTTGTTTCTAGAGTTTTCAGGCAGATTTTTTTAGGACATGCTTGCATTTGCAGGGGCAATTTGTAGAATTATTTAATATACAAGAAAAAAAGTGGTGTTTTAATTATATAGATCTAGTGTAGTATGCTAAGATTTTTTAACGTTCTTGGTGAATGTGAATTTTATTAGATTAAATTAGACCGATTATTTTTTTTGTTTTGTGTATTTATGTTGCAATAAATATAGGTGATTGTTGCAATAAAAATGACATAAAATAGAGCTGGAGTATGCAAAAAGGAAAGATCACGAAGAAGAGACCTATTTAATCCCAATGCTGATGGTAAACGATGGGCAACTCTAATGAAACAAGTCCATATAACAAGGAAAAAAGGAGAATGAATTGAAGTCACCTTTGAAGAGAAAGGACAACCGGAATGGAAGCATGGTGATGAATTGATGAGTTGAATTGGTGTACCCGCTCGAGAGCATGCTCCAATATGGATACAAGATTGGAGATCCCGTGATTTAGGCAGAATGAAAGACCTAATTTGGAAAGAAATTATTACTTTTTTCACTGTGGAGGAAGGGTTTTGGAGTGTTTGTTTAAAATCATGTGGTGAAGCTACAAGGAATTTTCGACATGATCTTTACATGACTTTTGTTGAGGAATTTCTATCACAAGAAAGTGTGTGGAAATAGCCTCAAAAAGTAATTGACAACTACCCTAATATAGAAGAAGATGATTGGGTGAAATTCATTCAGAAAAAAAAATCTTAATTATTTTGATCCTCTTCGGGATAAGAAACATGACAATTTTACTAATCTAATGAATATGTAAGTAAATTTTCATATGCTAAATTTTGATTTAATCTTAATGATATTCATCTTAATTATTTTGAATTTTGCAAACTTGCTAGGGCCCTAAAAGATTGGAAGCTTATAGCCGGAGAAGGGATTAAAAAGAGACGAGACTATAAAACAAAAATCTTGGATCGTCTTTGTCCTCGCCAAGATGGTAGTGTTGAATGTGGTTTTTTTTTATATATATATATTTTTTATGAGGGACATAGTCTCCAACACTAATGAATTAGACTTACTTTGAAGCAACGCATTTTTTTACCTGTGATGATATGGATTCAATTAGGGGATAATGGTCTAAATTTGTACTGCAATTCATCAAATATGATATGTAAACTTGTAACGTACGTAGTGGATGTTGTTTTTATATTGATACAATATAGCTATTATTTTGTCAATCCTATTTTAGGCCGTGCATTGGATAATACATGGGTTAGGCCGCTCCTAGGAAATCACCACAAAATGAGAAATTTTTTTAATTCATTTGAACTCTACACGACGGATTTTTACAAAAACTGTCATGTAAAGTGTAGTTTACACAATAGGTTTTACCAAAACTATCTTGTAATGTGAAGTTTACACGACGATTTTAGTAAAAGCTGCCGTGTAAACTACACTTTACATAGCGGTGTACCAAATAAACCGTCGTGTATAGTGGAGTTTACACGACGATTTTTACCACATTACTCAACGATGTGCTAAATGATCCTGCACTTCACACGACATTTTTAACCAAACCATCATGCGAACCTCACTTTACATTACGGTTTTGGTGAAAAACCATTGTTTAAAGTCCTCACATTAGCAAGTCTTGCTGCCTTATTTCTCTATTCGATGATGGTGTTAACCATCATGGAATATCACCTAACCACAACGGTTTATTAACCATTGTGGTATCTTAGACCTTTCCATGATGGTGGATTACACGACGGTTGTATTAACTTTAGACAAAGGTTAATAACCGTTCTCAAATCAACAATTTTTACTAGTGACAGGCTTTACAAAATAGATGTCGCTTCCACAATTTTGTCCACAAAAGGAATACGTACCACTGAAAGGCATAATTCCTATAAGCTCTTTAGCATTATTTCCATTTTTTTTTTTCCTAGAATACAGGAAAACCATGGCAATGTTCCAATTTGAATGCTTCATTTTCGTAGCCGTTACTACACTAAGTTACTATTTTCATTTCATTCGCTTGCGCGTAATAGATCGGCACCGCCGCTTATTACAATTCACCTTATGAGTGTAAAAATTAAATCAGACAGACAAGTTCCTTTCATTCCTCACACCTATACATTTACTTCTCCGAAAGTAGGATTATGGTTCTTGATTACTACTTGTAGTTATTCTATCCTGGAAAACAGACATTTGTTCAGACCTCTGGCATTGACAATGAGGGGTGAATTTGTTTTAAGGAAACCGTGTAGTATATACCTGTGCATGTCTCAAATTTTTGTCCACGTTTCTGTGTACAATTGTCTATGGGGCTAACGATTTCGGTTTTGTTACAGTTTATTTAATGTTATTTCAATTATAATTTTGAGTATTCCAATTTCTGTTCCTTGTTTTATCATATTTTGCTAACAGATTGCCGCGGCAAGTGATGCATTTTAAAATGACGGAGAAACATGACGGCCAACGAATGAAGTTACTTGTCTTAGCACACAAACTTGGGCATAAACTCTAATTGTTCCGAGTACTATTAACTTATCAGAGGATGCTTTTGCTTCCATTGCAGATGGAGTTATCAACGTCTCTTACCAAAAGTATGCACTTCATCACCCTCATCTAAGTTCCAATAACTTTCTACCATTGTTAATCTTTAATTTGTCCATTCTCTATGAGTTTGTGATACGACTTTGCAGGGTTTCACGGAGACTAGAATGTTTAAAACTCTTATTCTAAACCATTTATCTCTTTGTTTTCCCCCGATAATCATGCAAAATTTGATACTAATGAAAAATAACCATCAGATGGATGACTTCATTTGTTGTATTGGATTTACGCAAGAATGAGTGTACCAATCTTTTACCCTTGACCTAACAAGACTCTCTTGCCAAGTATTTAGGGATTGAATCTCATTATCCATTGTGAGGCTGCATTTTTGCCTCTCCAATGGCATGTCAAGTTAGATTGAGCCTTTATGATTTTGAACTTCCTGCATGTTAAGCGAGAATGGACCAACTCCTTCTTTTGTCCCATCTTTGTTACCATCTTTTATTGCTTTTAGACAGCCACTCCAAGGAGAGAGTACATCCAAATTTTGGTGATCAACTAATTTATTTTTGAGCAAGAGCATTCATTAACCCCTAACTATTATACCTAACTTTAAATTAAATGATAAGTCAACAATTCTGATTGAAACAATAGCACATTTCAAAACTTAGGGGATAAATCTTGAGTTTATAATTCAGCCGACACAACATGTACATTTAATATTCGGAGGACATATTGACATTAGTGACAAACTTGAGGAGGAATTGTAATAGTGTGTCCTCGAACTTTGGGCCACGTGTTTTAAAAGATAACATTGATTCTCCTCTAGCTCGCATTAAAACGTTAGCAAATTTTCCCTTTCATTAATTTTTTTTTTACGCAAAGTGTCACGTGTTAATACATGAGATCAGGAAGTTAAATAAGTAATGTTAAATAATAAGTTTGCCCACACGAAAAGAACTAATAATTAAATTAAAAAATAATAAATGTATCTTAATTTACAATTCTTTTATGGGATGACTTGATTATATTGCCTGATTATAATTAGTTGACCTGATTGCATGTATTCCTTATTTGCTGCCAAGATTTCACAGCAAAAAAAAAAAAAAAACTATTATTGTCACCGTAACAAAATTATGATTGTTAAATAGAAAAAAAAATATCTAATGTTAAAAGAATTTGAATAGTAGTTAAAATGATAGTTAAAAAAAACAAAGAAAAATTGAAAGCATCAATCTTGAAAAAGAAAAAAGAAAACGGACATGATATAATGCAAGTATTGCTAAAATAGTTGTAATTCTAAACTAGACTCCATCATAATTGTAGAGTTCGAGTTCTCAATCCAATTCTCAAAATAAATATAATAATAATAATCACTTCCAAAATAACAATAATAATATCACAAAGAAAGTATATGCTTCTCGTTTAAACTCCTCAAGCCGGCAAAGCAAACAATTTACAACATTGTGACTCAAAAAATGCACATTGTACTCAATATGCCACTATCAACAACTCTAGAGCGGCAAATTTACAATCCTATGAACTTCGTATTTAACTATGTGTACTACTTAGTTTTAGCTAGTAAGTGTGTTAAAAGATTTGTATAAATAGTTGTTCACTCCACAAGAAGATCGGAAAAAGAAGTACGAACCACTCAAAGGCATAATTCCTAAAACCTCTTTGCCATTCAAGACTACAGAAAAACCATGGCAATGTTGCAATTTCAATGCTTTATTTTCGTAGCCATTGCTACACTATGTTTCGATTCCCTTCATTCGCTTTGTGGAGTCATCAACGTCTCTTACCAAAAGTATGCACGTCATAATCCTCATATAACTTCCAACAACTTTCTAACATTACTTTATCATTGCCTTTTCTTAATGAAATTGTGATATGTCTTTGCAGGATTTAACAGAGACTACACAGCAAAGGCATTATGAAGTTCTTCATAAAGACAATAAACCCGGAGTTTTTGTAGCTCTTATGTAATCTTGTCCTTTTATTTTATATATATATATATATATATATATATTTTTTTTTTTCCTTCAGTAGTTACATAGATTTTATACTGCCAAAATAATCATCAAATGGATTAATTTAGTTATTGTACTGAAACTTTTATATTATGTGCTAATTCGCGGGGTCTGTAGCTATTTCGAAAGTCTAAAATTTAAAACTGCATAAACATTTCTAAGAAAATCTAATAAAAAAGGGTGATCCTGTGGCGCCCCCTAACGTGACAACATTACCTCTCTTTCTCTTATATATATTACTACAACTCATACATAAATTAGTGTCAATAATATTGTTTTTCTTAGTTAAAATAACGTACAATTTCAACCTTTAAAAACTTTTCTTGTAACAAAACAAAGAGTTTACTTCATTAGTCCAGAGGGCATATTTATATAAACTATTTACGTACCCAAAAAAAAAAAAAAAAAAGGAAGTAACAACATTTTTTTTAGACCAACTCCTCTAGGTCAATAAATAATAGATCTGGCAAATATCTAAATGTGGTTGAAGTGATGTTAAAATACACAAAACATTTCTCAAGTTACTGTGAATTTTCGTTATAATTTCTGGCTCTCTAGCTGGATACAAATTCCCGTATTAAATTGTAATACAATATCATAATAGATTAGTCTGTTCAAAGTAACTCACTTTCTTAATAAAACATGATCACTAATCACTTACAGTTACAGAGACAAACATGCTAGGGCGGAATCACTCATGATCGAGTGGAGACTTGTGCCTCAAGTGAACTTTAATTTCCTTCAATTTTATCTGTAAAAGCTTTAAATTTTTTTTTTTTCATTTTGTCCCATTAAAAATTAACTATCCATATTGAAATAACAATCTTAAAAACGTCATCCTTGAATTTGGGATTGTGTTCACCTGATTTGGAGATTTGGGCTTTTTTCCTGTGTTTTTCTTTTTCAAATTAGAGGTCATATTGTTTTTTTTTTTTTTTTTTTTTTTTTTTTTTTTTTTTTTTTTTTTTTTTTTGCTTTTTTAGGATGAGATAATAAATAATGGAATTAGTAAATTCAAAACAAAAAATTACTCATTTGATTTTATGAAAATTAGGCTAAGTGAACTATTTTAATCACCCAATCTAATAGATGGCCGAAATTTTTTTTATTTATTATTATTTAGCAAAATGGTCGTTACTACTCTTTCTGGAATTGGTCAAATATTAGTGATGGACTTGAAAATTAGTGATTTACATCATGGTCAATCGCTGATTTACCAAATTAACAATATTACATGGTCAATCATTGATTGAACATTCAAGAGAATTTGTTGACCATTTTTAAAAAAAATCAGCTTTAAACTAATTTTTAAAAATTTTAGTCATTTGTTAAAAAAGCCTCTTAAAAAGAAAGAGCTATTTACCTCTAAATCTCATGGAAATATAATGCATAAAAATCAATAAATAAACTTCCAAATAAATACGATTATTTACCTATAAATCTTTTATATAATGTGCTTTTTTAATTAATGATTGTTTAATAAATCCAACTTAGCCTCAATTTTAATTTTTTTTTTTACAGGATTTTTGTTTCTCTAACAAGTTCTCTAGTAAATCTGATATTTACTAATAAATCTAGTAGTAGTAAATCCTATATTTCCTAGGAAATTCAGTATTTACTAGTAAATCTAACATTTAATTTATTTCATTTTGTTTTGTGTATTTCGTAAATACTAGTGCCGTTCAAAATAACCGGCAAACCGATACTGACCACTTGCAATTGCTCAAATTGATTGAAGAACACCGACGTCGTCGGTCAGTGGTCCGAACCACTAAAGTAATGGGTGGTTCGGTGGTGGATATGAGGTATGGAACTCGGTTTGGAACCGAAACTGACCGAATCTCCTCTTTTTTCTGTTCAACTATGGCTGTCGTGAAGGAGGAAGGTGTCATGGGGAGCTACAACTTATAAGGAGGAAACTTCAGTGGATAAAGAAGGCCATATCTTCAACCCTAAGCCTAAAGTTTAATTGTAACGACCCCTCACGAAGCGTTACAGTTGACTTCTTATTTAATCATTCATCTATTATAAAATTGCGAAAAATATTAAACTTGAAATAAAAAAAATCTTTACATAACGGAAAACTTTACTTAGATGATTTTAGAAAAACTCTACAATTTTTTTTTAATTATATCAAAATTAAACTTCATAATTAATATATTTATATTTTTTAAAAACCCAATTTATGAAATAAAATTTAAGTCCATATGAAACATCCAATCAAATAATAATAACCTAAAGTCTCAAAACTTTATTTGAAATAAAAAAAATAAAGTCTATCTCATGATCGTTCCTCCCGTTTTCTTATCACATACCGTCCCGCTATTTGCTCCAAGCTCCTCCAACACTATAACTTACCCTTTCCTTTATCTGCAACATGAATTAACTTATATAAGCAAGGGCTTAGTAAAACACATAAATCTCACAAATGTAAATAAACATTTTTTTTCTTTTATCATCATAAATATCAATATCATTTAAAAACTTTTTAACTTTTAAAAACCGTCATATATTGGGCCCGCCGTTGTACCATCATAGCGTGCTAGTCACGGAAGGGTTGGGGTAGCAAATCCCAAACCAACAGTGACAAAAGTCTGCTTACCAGACAACAACATCATCATCATCATCAAGGGTGTACAACGCCATTTTAAAACATAAAATACATATACATACCTTATATATACTTTTCATCAAAACGTCATCACAGGAGAAGTATTATTTAAGAACATCATAACATCATCATCAACATCAAAACATATACTTCTTAAATCTTTAATTCATGTTACAGGTGAGAATGTAGTTACATAGACGCCTTACTTAACCTTTTCAAATTTTCTGATGGTGACACGCGATTGAAGTCTTGGGTGCTCATCTTTAGAATCGTTCATGCCATGAATAATAAATATAATAAAATCAACAAAAGCTCATAATAATTCATCAAACACATCTATAGTATCATAGCAGCACCTAAAAGGCCTATTTCATCATTCAATAATCTCACAACACAAAAAATTGAACAATTTCATGAAATTTCGAATCTTGATAGAGTCTGTCAGTCGGACCTTTGTCCCTTTAAAAATTTATAAAAATTCATATAGAGCCCCAAATGATCTGAAACCAATTTCAAATGAAAGTAGACATCCAGATCTTTCTAATGGTACCTAATTTGTAAAAAAAAATAAAGACCGTTTGGACCCTTAAAAATAGTTTTGAATTTGATTTCTAAAATTTTATCAAAACTGGCAGCTGGACCTCTGCCTATTTGAAAAGTCACAAAAATTTACATATGTATCCAAATGATATAAAACTGATTCCAAATGAAAATAGACGTCTTGTAGATGCTGTTTATCTACGGTCAAATTTTTAATCGGAGTTAGTTAGTACGAATAAAATAGAATTGATTGGGACCTTAGAAATCGATAATGAAATTCATAAAGCAATATTGTACGAAAATAATGAAATAAGTAAAATCAGAACAGAATTTAACAACATCAAGATGTAAAGAGGTTCGCCCAACGAGTGCTACGTCTTCTGAGTGAGTGATCTTTGTATTAGACTATTCTTGAATACAAAGATGATTTCTGGGAATTTTTGCAGAGTAAAAGTAAATGATATCAGACGTAAAGCCAATGTTCTGACAGAAGTTTTCTTATGCAAAAGTTTTGTGCAAAAAGTCGGTCCCCTCTCTGAGAGAGGTCTCCCTCTATTTATAGAGGTAGATCTGTGGGTTAGGACCCATAAATTCAAAAAATCAGTTTTTGTTCTTTCTGAGACACGTGTTCGAGTGTCAGTTATTCTTCAGACATAACGGTTACTGAAGTAAATCATGTCACGTATAACAGGCTTAGCAGTTATTAATGCGCAACCATCAGCAGTTATGAACTTATCAGTTTTCATAATAAGCATGACACATCATCGTCAACCGTAGGTTCGACGGTAGTGGAAGATGCTCCCTGTGATCTGCATTAGGAAGGAGCGATGAACGGTAACTAGAAAACAAGATTTTGTCCTTGTGATCCATCGTTCGCGGCTTATTTGAAATTCAGCATGTGATAGATTATGCTCGACCTGCAGGTTTGATGTTCGATTATGAATGTTCGCAAATCATAACGAAATGAATTAGAATTGTTAAATGGGTCCGACCTAATTATATGAGCAGTCAACGTTCAAGAACGAACGGACCAATGAGTTGGGTCTAGCCCAAATATGAAAATATCGGAATTGGAAATGAGAGTTTGTCATTCGTCAGACGAATCGTTAAAGCTAACGCTGTAAAGGAAGACAAAGTCTAATCCCAACACGTCTATAGATCGTTTGGATGCTCAAAAATAGTTTTAAAATCTGATCATCAAAATTTACCGAATTTGGCAGTCCGACCTCTGCCTATTTGAAAAATCATAAAAATTCACACATAACTCCAAACGACATGAAACTGATTTTAAAAGAAAATAGATATCTAGGGCTTTCCAACAATATTAAATTTATTAAAAATGGAGTCCATTTGCACCCTTAAAAATCATTTGGAATTCTTATCTTAAAATCTGAAAATTCCAGTAGCAGTGGTCAAATCCTAAAATATAAAAATTATCACCACAATATACATGATTCATACACACACCCAAAACAGCCCTAATATATGTTTCTAACATATAACATATTAAATCACTAAACCAACAAAATTATGAATTAATAAATCAAAAACCCTTAAATCATCTTGTTGACAAAATACATTAAACCGTCATCAATCAACCATATAGCCTACATCAATCATTATTCGATAGATATTTCTCATCCTTTCTTCAAACTAACACGAAGAAACTCATCGAGAAAATCATCAGACCCCTCGAAGGATCCCACACCAAAACAAATAATAAAATCGTCCTCATCAAACAATAACAAAATATACCTTGATGAATCTTTATTTCGGCTCCAAAGACTAGAAAAAAAAAAATCAAGAGGTTGATGGTGGAGTTTTGGTGATTAGCTGATGAAGGGCGTATTGGTGGAGGTGAAGGAGACAGAATAGGGCATAAAGGTGTTGGAAGAGAATGTGCATGGAAAAAGAAAAAACAAGAGGAGACAATTATGAACTCAATTGGGAATTAATTGAGAATTAATTTTCTGAAATAAATTTTTTTTTAATTATTATGGGCTGTCATTTTGGACAAATCAAGTTGTCATCCAATTAGCAGATTAAAAGGAATGCATAATCTCTCCTTCTCGTTTTCTGATTGATATCCTCCTCCCTTAATTTCCTCCTCCAGATTTTCCAATATACTCATATATATATATACATATAAATATTATATATAAATTTGACTAATCAAATAACTTAATATACATATATATATACGTTATATATATAAAGTACAATCTGTACATATATAAAATAAAATATACTTATAACATATAGTATATACATATAAAAATGTACTATAACCGTATAGCAAAATATGGTAAATATATAATATATGCTTTATATAACTTACAAAATAAATGCAACAATTTCTTTATTATATATGTATTTAAGCCATCACACATAATTATCAAGTTATCATAAAAATTTTATCAATTTGGCATGAACTTTGTTCTAGCAGATCGAATTCTCGTCGCGTCACCTGTGAAAAGAAATAACTCAACATAACATTAGAATTAAGAAATTACTATCTCATCACATTATCTATGTTAATTCTAATGTTAATTTTCTAACGCTATTGTTAGGTAATATTTGGGGCGTTACATTAATTCCATAACTTCCCTTTAGGGAAAATTACCTCAGTGACCACCTTTTTTTTTTTTCATCTATTATCCAATATGACATTAATTCTTCATTCTTGATCAACATGATATACATTTTAGTTAACTTTAGTTTAATTTTGTGCCATATTAGTGTAGAGTTTAATTTTTGTTTCACATTGGTGCATTGGTTTTTAAATTTATGTCATTCAGTAATTGTACTTAAATTTACATAATTTACAACTACATATAACTAAGCCATATTTAAGCATTATAATAAAAAAAAAATGCAGATCATTGGCACTATCATGTAATGTAGTAGAAGCGTGATAAAACATACAAATTAGTTCTTATATAAAAAAATCCAAAATATGCACAATAGATTGCGTTAAATTCCTTGATTCGTTGAATATCGAAGATCATGTAAATCTATGGAGACGACTTTGAAAGGACTTTTATTAATTGATCATCAAAAGCTCATGTACAAATTAATAAATAGGTTTTATTGAACCCTATTCCTAATTCTATTCAAATAATTATCAAAGGGTTATTTATGTTTTTATACCCTAAATTTTACTTTTATTCAGAAAATATACCTTGTATTTTGAAGTTTTACATTTTTATATCTTCATATTTTAATTAATATATAAATCTATATATTTTCTACTTCAACACTTAATTTTGACCTAAACATACTAAAAATACCCTTTAAAAGCTAAAATTTAGATTAGAGTAATTGACCCAAATTATCCCTGAACTCTTTAAATAGTGGCAGGTTGGTCCCTCTTTTTTTTTTTTTTTTTAGTCAAGACGACCCTAAACTCTCTAAATGTTAGTCATTTTAGTCATTTCCGTCCAATTTTATCAAATTTGTAATGGAATCATGCTCAAGTATTCAATTTGTAGTAAAAAGACTAAAATGCCCCTTAATTTTCTCTTTCTCGTAAACTCTCCCAAAAGTCCCTTCCCCTCTCCTATCTACCTTTGAAGATCCAGCGATAGCCTCCTTCTCTGGCAATGGCTTCCATCTCCGGCAATGGCAGCCCCCTTCTTCTCCATCATCGAACTCAGCCCTCCACCCCTAATGGGGTTTTTTTTATTTTTTTTATTTTGAATAATTAGGTCAGATTGCCCCCCCCCCCCCACCTGGTTTACTCGACAGTCCCATGGGACCAACGTGTAAACCGCCTGGTTTACACGACGGCCCCATGGGACCGTCGTGTAAACCTAGAGTTTACACGACGGTTCCGAGGTACGAACCGTCGTGTAAACCTCTGTTTACACGACAGTTTTTCAAAACCGTCATGTAACTTCCATCGTGTAATCCGTCTTTTGTAGTAGTGTCCCACCCGAAGTCTTCTCCGTTGCCGGCGACCTTTCCGCCGTCAACGACGGACACCAGCGACCCACCCCCGGCCTCCACCACCGGCCCCAGCCCCAGCCGCCCCCACCTAGCCCCAGCCCCGGGCAACCCCCCCCCCCCCCCCCCAAAAGCCCCCCCGGTGAAAGGGGAAAAGAGATAGGGGAAGAGATAGAGAAGGGAAGAGAGAGAGGGGAAGAGAAAGAAAGGAGGTCACCGGCGACCGAGGCTGGGACCAATCGTGGGGGGGGGGGGGCAGGGGTGGGGGTCGTGGGAGAGAGGAGAAGAGAGAGAAAGGGGAATAGAAAAAGGGGAAGGGAAAGAGAGGAGAAGAGAGAGAAAGAGAGGGGGTTCTCGGGGGCCGGGGCTGGGTAGGGGCGGCCAGGGTTGGGGCTGGTGGTGGGGGGGGGGGGAGGGACCAGGGATGGGGGGCTGCGGGAGAGAGGAGAAGAGAGAGAAAGGGGAAGAGAGAGAGAGAAAAGAAGAGAGAGAGGGGGGTCGCCGACAGCCGGGGCTGGGTGGGCGGCGGCCGGGGCAGGGGCTAGTAGTGGGGGGAGTCAGGGGTGGGTCACCGGCATCCATCGCCGGCGATAAAGAAGACTTTAGGTGGAAAGGTTAATATGAGGTAAGATGTATGATAAATATGATACACCAACAATGTTTCAATCGTTCAATTAAATCTCAATGGCCTAAAAAAGGGCTTTACCGGTAGAGACCCTCAAATGGTCTCTACCACAGTTGTCTCCCTTTTCTTAAACTAATACAATATATATATATATATATATATATATATTATATATATAGGTTTTTCTATTGTCCCATGTTCTTAGAGTTTTGTGTTTCAAATACTATTTTCCCTAAATAGAAGGATTCTACTTTAAATCAGAGTTTTCCATACAAGAAAAGTAGAGTTTATTCTTGTAACATTTGTCTGACGGTAGCTCATTTATTCATGAGATCTTTCAGAAAATGAAAATAAAAATAAAAAAATCGATCTCTTTTTCACTTTCGAAACAAAATAGATATTGAATTTAAACTATCATGCTTTTTTGTGAAACATGAAAGATGCGGTTTGGTAAGCGGCAACATATAGTCACTGAATAAAGGTCTGCTTACGTAGGTTTATAATCTAATGCTAATAAATATTGTTGTTTTAAAATATATATATTGATGTACTTCAAGGGGATATGTCAAAGCATATATTTTATAATCTAATGCTAATATATATTGTTGTTTTAAAATATATATATTGATGTACTTCTAGTACTTTCTTTACTATAATTTTAAAGAAGAGGCGTTTGCATGTGTGACCGTGTAATTGTTATTCAAAATTAATAATACTTATAACATCGTTTGTGTCTTTAAAACGAACCGAATCTCCAGGTGGTTATTTTTGGTATTTCTCTCTTACTAATAAAATTTTGTTTTCATTTTAGGAAAAAAATCAAAAAAGGAGATTCTATAAAGATGGCTAGTATAGAAACAAATTTCTATGTATGAATAAACTTATCGCTATCAATTCATATCATATTTCCATTTGGCACCCCTAAAATTTTTTTCATGGAATCCTTGCATTCTGTATGCAAGAGCCATTCTTGGTACCAATTTCTCCTCACAAATCTCATTCCTTTTGGATTTCCCAACCATTCCCACTTTTCACTCATCCCTGATTAAAAAAATTCTCCATCTTCCCCCTCTCTTTTGTCTATCAAATGGCTTCTAAGGAGAAACAAGTAATCGAGAGTGAATTCAAACTTATCAACATCTCCAAGGCGGCTATAATCGACCATTTTCCATGCAATACCTCTGAGGTTCAACTATTCAACCTTGGCTTTGCTCATGGCCAGAGAAGCAACACCAATATGCGTTCCGTAAGTAATCTTCCTCCATTTGCCAACACCCAAAATCATCTCCTTTTTCCAATTTCACGGCCATCACCACTTAGGGGGTACTATGTGAACAACAATTTGAAGGGCATGGGGGCCCTGAGATCTGCAGCCATTATCCACAAATCCTTCTTTAACTGACAATCTTGTTGATGAGACCAATTTCCCTATATATGGGAAATCCAAACAACCCTTTTCTTCCGTTTGACTAGTCAACGGATGAGGACAAACCAAATAAATATGTGACATCACAAATGGGATGTCAAAAAGAAATACTCAATTTTTCAGATTTTTCGAGAAATTATCCTATTGTCTTTAAAATAGGTGGGTACCACACTTATTTGAAAAGTACCCAGTTTCATTTTTCTCCACAAATTTGCAAGAGTAGCACTAGTACTACCACCACCCCAATTTCTCTCCCCAATAATGGTTATGCATCTAGATCAGGCTTAGATCTCTTGCCAAAAGAAGCTCATGGAATCCTAGGTGACCTTTCGCTGGCAGCATTGCATTTAGCCCTCCACGAACCTGAATTCCCTCAATTGTCTGGCCATCCTTTCAATCTTTTGGTCCGAAAAATAGAACCCATTGACGAACACCCTATGAACCCTCCTCCGACTATTATTCACCTAATTGGTCAGCCTACTGATGGCCCAATAATTGTTCCAAAATCCGACATTCGTGAAGCTGAGAGAGCACTTAAAAGGCTGAGGCTTGGGCTCGATATTAAAGAACCAGTTGTCGAAGAAGAACAGAGAGGAATATTGCATATCAAATTGTGGCTCCTGAAGTTCAAGAGGTGAGGCGTTTTCACAAAGATCACGGGTGCAATAAATCATTTCAGACCGGAAAGGCCTTGGGAGGGTACAAGAGTTCCCATTCAAGGAAAAGAGGGTGATAGTAAAGGACTTCACAAGAGTGTTTGATCTTGTTGATGTTGCCCCAGGCAACAACAATGACATCACAAATATGCCTGCTGTTTAAGCCGCCATGACGATCATTGTCGTGAACTTTGATGAGGCCGACAAGGAATGGCCATGAGCGATGTTATGATAGTTTAATTCGGGTTTTACGAGCATCTGAAGGATGACAAACAATTTTTGTCCACATGTATTTGAATATTAATCTAGTTTGAGTACTTTGATTTCCAGTTTTAGTTAATGCAATTTCACCGCATTCTTTGTTAACCGAGCTCTTGTTTTCAATCAAGCACAATTTTATGTTGAGACTTGATGTATTTTCAGCCCAAATTAAAGCAATATTAAGTCTAGATAGTTGTTTTCATTATTAGTTTTATCATGTCTGGCTTATGTACAAGATAGATTTTCTTTAGCCTTCTTTGACATCCAAATAGATAAGTATGAATGGTCAAAATCCAAACAAGAATTAAAGAAGGACAATAATCATAAGTATATCTATTTGATAAGTTGTTTTCACAATTTTCTCTAATAGTGGCTAGAGTGTGTATTTATCCAACATCGCTATATTGCAGGGCTTCCATGATGTGTAAATGTGGAATGGGCTCCCTCATCACTTATGCTAGCTTTTGTGGATGACTTCAACCCAAGCCCATTTAACATGGTATCAAAGCTAGGTTTTGTAGGTAATGTTGGGTTTGGAACTTGATCATGCTAGACAAGAGCGAGGGTGTTGGATTGTCTATTTATCCTACATTGCTGAGTACCATGGCTGCTTTGTTGTATAAATATAGAATAGGCTCCCTCTTCCATTGATCTCGCTATTGAGCTCCCATTTAGTCAACTCATGTGGACCGGCTGTCCAACTAGGTTGTAGCCCAAAATTCAAAAAACAAGATATGTTCCTTAGTTAACGGGAAGCTAGCACTTACCTCAACCATCAGGTTTGTTAGTTCAAGAGTCTAAAGATTAAGCAGGTATGTCATTTGTCCGACGGTGATAGGCACTATGATTATTGAAATATAAAGATGATGACACAGATTTAAGTTTGAAGATTTGTGGAAAAGCTGGGAAAGGATATTATATGTATATCCTGCAACATGATCTGCAGCCCAAAACAGAATCAACAGAAGAAACCAAAGGTCCTATTTAATCAACAACAAGCATTATCAATGGAGATAACACTTGTGATTTATTATGTGTAAGAATTCGGTGATAAAATCTGGAAAATTGAATGGATTTATTGATTTATAGTCGGTAACCAGCTGATGGAAATGGTAACCGGTCAGTAACCTACTGGTAGCCTGCTGACGGAGATGGTTACTGTCATGGTAACCTGTTGGCAAAAATAACCAACTACTAACCTTACCGACTGGTTTCCTGTCAGTGAAGGCAGTTACATCATGGATACCAACTAGTGGTACTAAAAATAAATAAATAAATAAACATTTGTAATTTCATGACATTTCTGGAAAAAGTTTTTTGTGTTTAGCAAAAATTAATCCAAGACATAATATCGTGGCATTTCTCTAAAGTGCTCAATATCTTTGTGCTCTCTTTTCTCTTTTTTTTTACTCTATTAGTTTCTTATTTAATTTCTTAGTAACAGATTATTCTCCCAAGTAATTATTTTTGTGTCCATCAATTTTATGAAGTTTTGCAAGTGACTGACTCCATTCTAATATTTCAACATTTGCTCCTTTTTCCATGTTTATTACTTTGGACGTCAAATATAGCTAAAATAAAATAAGGGAAAACAAGATTAAAATGTCGGCATAAACACTTTCAAAAACATATATATCAGCTGAAATCTTAGTGCCCTTCAATTATTCTTAAATAGTGGCCAAGCACCATAGAAAATGGTTTCCTTTGACTTTTCCCTTTTTATTTTTTTATAACTTTTCTTCTTAACAAATTGTCAAATATGACCCACAAAAAAAGTATATGTCACAAGAAATTAAAGTAGATTCCAACTTACTGCTTTGCACTGTGATTCTAGCTCAATCTTTGAATACTCATCAATAGCCTTGCCCAACAGTATAACTTACACAGTTGATCATTTTCACACACAATTTGCATCTGACCATCCCTCTCTCCTTTTCTTCCTCCAACCAGTTGAGCTAATCTCCAGCACCAATTGTCATGGCTGAAATTCTTATTTCGGTTCTGCTAGAACAGTTGGTGTCGCTAGCTGTCGAAGAGATACTAGAAAAAGGAAGGCAGGCCAAGAATGTCAAGAAAGAATTTGCAAAACTCACCAGCAATCTCCAAGCCATCAATGCTGTGCTCTTGGATGCAGAGAAACGACGGGTCGAAGAGGAGGCCATGCGAGGTTGGCTAGAGAAGCTGCAAGACATGTCGTGCGAGATTGATGATGCGCTCAATGAGTGGAACACCGTCATTCTCAGATTCGAAGCTGAAAAACAAGAGAAAGGAGAAGCTGATCAACATGCTGATCTTGTGAAGAAGGTATGCTTCTTTATGCCATCTTCCTGGTTTCCTTTTGTTCAAGTCCGTCAAGTTGGTCAGCATCTTAACGTTTCTTGCAAGATTAAAGAGTTGAATGAATAGATTGATAATCTTGTTGATGAGAAAAACAAGTTCAGATTTAACGAAGCAAGCGTCGTTGAACAACCTGAAAGGGAGAAGATGACTTCCTTTGTTGACGTTTCCTGTAATAATCGAAATTTCTACGAACTCATGATTTCCTTATATGTAAAGAAATTTAAGTCCGTACTATGTGTTTATGTAATGTTTCATAAAAATTATAAATATCAATGTGAAATTCATAATTTATTATCAGTAAATGTTTGAGTTCTCGTTTAATTAACTATGAGACTCAATAATAAGTTTATTAGGTCAAGAACGAAGCCTTTTAGTAAAAAGGCAGAATCATGATTTATGTTTTTATTCTGACATAAGTATGACCAGAATAACCTATGATTAGTATAAGACGGTACTGCAGTATAATAAGCAGTATTAAAATTGTAACGCCCCAACCTACGTAGGGCAGTTACCATACATACTTGGAATTATAACACTGCTTAAACTTGCTTGGAAAATCGAGAATAAATTTTTTTTTTTTTTAAACTTACATATAAAATAGAGTTACTCATATGGAAACTTATCATACATACATACTAAGATAAAAACATACATACTTCTTACAAAATTATTTGAGTCTTTAAATCCTCATAATTTTTTATGCAACTTAACTGTCTTTAAAAAATATATATAAACTTAAACTTATCATAACTTCGCGGAAGATTTTGCGTAGTGGTATCCCACACCGCCCTTCACCTGCCGCATCATCCACCTGGCCCACCAATTAAGCTGCAGGCCTCTTACCTACAGTATGAAATATACTGATGAGCTTTCGCTCAGCAAGTACAAACATAATCTCACAAAATATAATAATGTCGTGCAACTCATGCATGAATTAATTATGAGTATTTTATAACCAATTATTGACTTGAACTTATTATCTTGTTTAACATGTGGGCCCCTAGTGTACGTACCAAAAGCGCGCAAGCCTCAGAACGTCAGGGTTTGCAAGGCCTTTAACCATTCTGGAAAACATGAACATGACCTTCACGCATCAACGGAAGGTTGATAATTATAACTTGAAACATACATGATCCTCCTGCATCAACAGGAGGTTGGTACGACACCTTACTTGTCTTGGTTTAGTCTTAGTCTTGTTATATTTCCAAGACTAAGAGTCTTTACATGTGATCTTAATAGTCATAATGTACATGAACTAGACATGGCATACTTAATGTATCCTGGTTTAACATAACTTAACATGGTTTATCGTATCATAACATGGCATAACATGACATAACATAACATGGCATAGCATAACATAGTATGACATAGCATAACATGGCATAGCATAACATAGCATGACATAGCATAACATGGCATAACGTGTAAACATGTCATATACTTGAAAATAGATTACTATTTTCCATACTGTAGGTGAGGTTTGTACTTACATCGTCTACTATGTCCACTAATGCGTCGCTCTAATTCCGGACACAACAGCAGGTTATCTCCTGTTATAATAAGGACATATGATAAGAATTCTGTACTTATAAAATGTTGGTAACCAAACCAACATTCATACTTAATTAGGCTTATATGTCCCCATATCATTATCTTGGAAAAATATCGTAAACGGATTACTATTCATAATCCCGTAAATAACTCTCGAGATAAGGGTTGAAATCAAAAGGCTTGGTCCTTTATTGGCTTACGTTGGAAACCTTTGGGTTTTGGGCCCAAACCAATAACTTGGTTAAAATCCTTTCTTGCTTTGTTTTTTAGAAAACTTAGGTTTTTCTTTCAAAAATCCTTGAAAATTTATGAGTACATTTTATAAATTGTTAAGGGCTGAAAACTGCCATTGGAACAGTTTTAGCAGTCAAAACAATGGGTTTTGTGAAAAATACAGTTTTTCTGTTTTGTTTTAGAAGATCCTGTGCAGAAATTTCTTGCTCTCTGCACAGTTTTCATAGTTCAGGTTGTATTTAAAAATCCAGACTGATTTTGAAAAACTTGTCTTCACGAAAGTTCTTGCTCTTGAAAAATTCTAAAACTTTCGTGTTTTAAGAAAAACCCAGTTCTGCTTGGATTCTTGTCAGTTTTAATTTGAAACTTACTGGACGTGTAGACTAGGTCTGGGCAGATTAGCCTCGGATTTTTGTAAAAACGGAGGCTATTGGAGCCTCATTTTTCAAATCCATTCACGTTGCCCTCTAGGAAAAACTGTTCTGAACAACTTTTGTGTTTTAATTTTTTCCAAAATCGGCCTCTAAAGGCCTCAAAAATCTGATTTTCCCGAGACTGGCCAATTTCTACCCTAAATGGCAGTTTTCGGTTTCGATTTTTGTTTTACGTCCTAATCGCGCACACTACCTCAACCGACCACAGCGGGAGCTTAACATCAACACACATCGCTTTTTCTAACGTACATTTTCTTTAAACACATTTAAAAATTCAGCCATGCAACCCATTATTCTTTTCTAGAATTCTAGGGTATGCTTAATTTCCAAAGTTGCATAATTTGATCTACATTAGCCATGCAACCTTTTTAACCATTCTAGGTCAACTTAAATTCACTTAGGGGACATATAACTCTAGGCAGCAGCTAACATACATACCACATAATTAAATCAAGCATCAATTAAATCATGCAAAACTTAATAAATTCAAACCACCCATAAGTCCTAATCAAGCACATATCTAACTTCCTAAACTAAGGCAATTAGTAAAAATTGAGCTTATGCTCATACAATTTGACAACTTGAAATACAATTAAATTTCAAATTGAATCAAATTGAAAAAGCTTAAGGCCATGGAAGATTACCTTTCTTGACCCTAAGAATGGTTAGGGTTTGGTTCCAAGAATTTTCTCCTTTCCTTGGCTCCTTGGTGAATTCGGCCTCCCCCTAGCCTACCCGAAAGTTTTGGTTTCTTTTGGCTGCTGATTTTCACCAAAAATCTGACCACTCCCCCTTGTTCCCAATCAGTTTTTCTGTTCCTTTTCAGCTCACCCACAACCGGCCCCCTTGGCCAAAATGGTTTTCCAAAAATTTTTCAGCTTTTCCTCTTGGTTCCTAGGTGAAATCCGAACTTCACCACTAATTCCCACACTTGGATTTGGTTTTTGTTTTGTTTTCTTGGCTGATCAAGGGCGGTTTTTGGAGCTGGAAAATGGGCAGAACCTCTCCAAATTTTCTGATTTTTTTGGAATAAATGGCACCCCTATTTATAGGCATTTGAAACTTTGCAAATTTGCTAAATTAGTCCCTCAAGAAGCAAGATTTTGCACAAATTGCATGCAAGGTGGCCGGCCATGAAGTGTCTAGAATCTTCCTAATTACTTTCCAAATTTTTCTTAATTCCAAAATGATGTCATAATTAATGGATAAGGTGATGTCATCAAGGTGATGTCACCATAAGGCCTTGTTTGGCTCTTTTCTTCAATATGCAATCCATTTTTGAGCTACACAGATATTTCTAATACTGTGTTCACTAATACACAGTACTGTAGTATATTTTGCAGTCCAAAATTTATCTGTGCAAAAATGGACTGTATAAAAATTTTCTTATTTCTTTAAGTCCTTTTTGCCCTTAGTATCCTACTTGGTGTGCTTGATTTTTCTATGGTGGTTTTAAATTTTACTCATGCTATCTTATTTATAAAGACGGTTTTCGTAGTATATTTCCTATACTGCTTATCAACTCTCGGTACCGTCATTTATTTGACCTCTCTGGTCAACCTTTGACTTTTTCGGTCAAGCTTTGACCAACATGAAATCATAGGATTTTTCTTCCCTTTTTGCTCACAGGTCGCATGCTTGGCTAAGCAAACTGCTTATTGAGTCTCTTAGCTAATTTAATGAGAACTCAAACATTTACTGATAAAATTATGAATTTCGCATTGATATTCACAATTTTCATGAAACATCACAAAAACACATAACATAAACATAGATTTCTTATGTATAAGGAAATCATGAGTCCATGTAAATTTTTGGATATTACAACCCACCCTCCTTACAAAATTTTCGTCCTCGAAAATCAGAATAATTCTGGGTGGCTTTTCTTCATATCCTCTTCACGTTCCCAGGTTGCTTCCTCCACTTCATGATTTCGCCAAAGAACCTTGACTAAAGGTATAACTTTGTGCCTTAGCACCTTTTCTTCTCGTGCCAAAATTCGAACCGGTTTCTCCTCATAAGTCAAATCCTTGTGAACTTCAATTGGTTCATGGTTCAATACGTGTGAGGGATCTGAGATGTACTTCTTTAGCATCGACACATGAAATACATTGTGCACATATGCTAATTCTTGGGGCAAAGCCAACTTATAGGCCACATTACCAACTCTTTCGAGTACTTCGAATGGTCCTATATATCTCGGACTTAGTTTTCCTTTCTTTCCAAATCTCATGACTCCTTTGAACGGAGCAATCTTGAGGAAAACCAAGTCTCCTACTTGGAATTCTAGAGCCTTCTGCGTTTGTCGGCATAACTCTTTTGTCGACTAAATGCAGTTTCCATCCGTCGACGTATAAGTTTTATGGCCTCAGTGGTTCTCCGTATAAAGTCCGTAGACACAAGTTCTTTCTCTCTTGTTTCGTACCAATGGACTGGAGATCTACACCTTCTTCCATAGAGAGCTTCATAAGGGGCCATTCCAATCGAAGCATGGAAACTGTTGTTGTACGAGAATTTAATCAAAGGAAGCTTCTTATCCCAAGTTCCCTTGAAGTCCATCACACATGCTCGTAACATATCTTCTAGAGTCTGAATGGTCCTCTCTGATTGTCCATCCGTCTGTGGGTGAAAAGCTGTACTAAAAGTAAGCTTTGTACCCATTGCTTGATGTACACTCCTCCAAAATTTAGAAGTGAAACGACCATCACGATCTGAGATGATCGATTTGGGGATCCCATGGTAGCGAACGATCTGCGCGACGTACAGGTCCGCTAGCTGCTCCACTGAGAAGCTAAGCTTGATGGCCAAGAAGTGTGCAGATTTCGTCAATCGATCGACAATCACCCAAATAGCATCGTTGCCGCTGGGAGTTCAGGGTAGACCAACCACGAAATCCATCGTCACTTGGTCCCATTTCCATTCTGGGATGGAAATTTTCTGCAATTCTCCCCCGGGACGTTGGTGTTCAGCGTTCACTTTTTGACATGTAAGACATTTACTAACGAACGTGGCAACGTCATTCTTCATCTTGGGCCACCAAAAGTTTTCCTTCAAGTCTTTGTACATCTTTGTGGCTCCAGGATGAACGGAATACGGAGTCTCATGAGCTTCTTTCAAGATCCGTTCCTTCAACTCGTCTTCATTAGGAATGCATAGTCTATTTTTCCGATAGAGTATGCCATCGTCAGATATGTTGAAGTCTGACTCTTTCCCTTCTAGGACTTCGTTCCTCGTCCTAAGCAGTGAGGCATCTCCTTCTTGACGCTCCTTCATGCCATCCAAAATGGTAGGTTGGAAGGTTAGGGCAGCTAAACCTCCCGTAATAAGCTCTATTCCAGCTTCTACTAGCTCCCTTTGAAGGGGCTCGATCAATGGCTGAATTGATCTCATCGAGGAAATCGACTTCCGACTTAGAGCATCGGCTACTTTGTTGGCCTTCCCCGGATGATAACGGATGTCGATGTCATAATCATTTACCAGCTCGAGCCATCTTCTTTGCCTCATGTTAAGCTCCTTCTGGGTGAAGATATACTTCAAACTCTGATGATCCGTATAAACTTCACACTTAGTGCCATAAGGTAGTGTCTCCAAATTTTGAGTGCTAATACTACCGCCGCAAGTTCCAAATCATGCGTCGGATAGTTTTTCTCATGATCCTTAAGCTGTCGGGAAGCATACGCGATCACTTTTCCATTTTGCATGAGGACGGCTCCTAATCCTATCTTGGAAGCATCGCTGTATATCACGAAGTTCCCTTCCTCTACCACTGGAATCGTAAGAATTGGAGCACTAGTCAGCTTACTTTTTAGCTCTTGAAAGTGTTCTTCACACTTTGCAGTCCATTCGTACTTCTTTCCTTTCCGTGTAAGTGCGGTGAGCGGCGCTGCAATCTTAGCAAATCCCTCGACGAAACGTCGGTAGTAGCCTGCTAAGCCAAGGAAACTACGTACTTCGGTGACACTTTTCGGAGCTGGCCATTTACTGACGGCTTCAATCTTGGCCGGATCTACGGATATGCCTTCCTTGGAAACCACATGTCCTAAGAAATGGACCTTCTCCAACCAAAATTCACACTTAGTGAATTTAGCATAAAGCTGGTTTTGCTTTAAAATCCGTAAGGTAATCCTTAGATGCTCCTCATGCTCCTCCTTAGATCTTGAATAAATCAAGATATCATCTATAAAGACGATAACAAACTTATCCAAGTAGTCCTTGAATACTCGATTCATCAGGTCCATAAAAGCAGCTGGAGCATTTGTCAATCCAAATGGCATAACGAGGAACTCGTAATGTCCATATCGCGTACGGAAGGCCGTCTGGAATGCCTCCTTGCCTTATTCGAAGCTGATGATATCCCGATCGCAGGTCAATTTTCGAAAAAATTGAAGCTCCTTTCAATTGATCGAACAAATCATCGATCCGGGGAAGTGGATACTTGTTCTTAATGGTGATCTTATTCAATTCCCGATAGTCAATGCACATCCTAAAAGTGCCATCCTTCTTTTAACAAATAAAACTGGGGCTCCCCATGGTGAATAGCTCTGACGGATGAATCCTCGGTCCAGGAGCTCTTGCAGCTGAAGTTGCAATTCCTTAAGTTCGGCGGGGGCCATCCTATAAGGTGCCTTGGATACTGGTGCCGATCCAGGAAGCAATTCGATCTCAAAAGAGATCTCTCGCTCCGGTGGTAATCCTGGTAAATCCTCAGGAAAAACTTCAATAAAATCCTTGACTATCGGTACTTCCTCCGGCCTGCTCTTAGTTTCTTGAGCCTTATCCACCATGTTGGCTAAAAATCCCATACATCCTTCTGCCAACAACTTCTTAGCCTTTAGCGCAGAAATGAACATTTTCGGCTGTTTCGGAGTCGATCCTCTAAAAATAAATTCCTCGCCTCCCATTGGCTTGAACGTGACTATCCGACGTTGACAGTCTATAACCGCGTTGTATCTCCCCAAGAAATCCATACCCAAAATGACGTCGTAGTCATACAGGTCAATGACAATCAAGTTGACATACATTTCCCTACCACATATAATTATTGGAACATGACGTATCCAATTAATCAGACAACAGAACTTCTCCGGACGGTTAAGCAGTTCTGAAAGTTCTTCCAATCCTATCGCTTCCTCTACCTAGTTTCTTAGCGAACCTAGGTGATGTGAATGAATGCGTAGCTCCAGAATCAATTAACACATAAGCATCTTGCTGGGCGAAAGGAAGCTGACCTGTCACCACTGTGATGGTCCTGCTTGAACATCCTCCTTAGTATAGGCATAAATGCGCCCTTGAGTTGCTGGAGCTTCAAGCCTGCCTTGAGAGATTTCAGGTCCTTCGAGCTTCATCTGTGCTGCATGAAGCTGATACCCCTGACTCCTTTGTTGGTGCTGCGGATTCTGGGAATTAGCATTGCAGTCCTTAGCATAGTGGCCTTCCTTACCACACAGAAAACAACGATTAGTTCCAGCACGGCAGTCTCCCGGGTGCTTCTTCCACATTTCTGACAAGTGGGATTCATGCTGCTATCAGGGGCATTCCGTTTCTGGGGAAAATTTTGTTGATTCCCCTGACCCCCTCCATTCCACTTCCTCTTCTGTTGACTACTGCCGTATTGCCTGTTGTTGCTGTGTTGCCCAAAAGATCCTCCCTGCCCTTTCTGCTGCGGAGGTTGGCTTGGTCTTGCTTGAATCTGCTTAACTTGGGCCTTCTCTTCTCTCTTTTCCTTAAAAAACTTAGCCCGTTGTTCTTTGTTCTGACCTACCCAATACTCAGCTCGTATCGCCCGGCTGACACATTCAGCAACGGTGATTGGTGGTAGGGGCCACTGCTAATTACTACGGCCAATCCGAGCGGAACATCCTCATCATCCTTCTTACCTTGTCTCTCTCGGAGCCGATAAGGTGAGGACAAAGACGTGCTAGTTGCTCAAACTTTTTCACCGCCTCAGCTACCGATAGATTACCCTGACGAAAATTATTGAATTCGTCTTGTTGAGCTTCCATAACGTCAGTGTTGAAGTACTTCTCCT
>CM046368.1:9161575-9178820 GCA_025413025.1 Ficus hispida | reverse complement strand
TACGAGTTTAAATTAAGTTTTTTAGTTAGATTTGAGTTGAATTGTTATACGCTTGGTGTATAGATTTGAATAATTTTTTGTAAATATGTAATTATCTTGAATTTAAAAGTAAAAAACTTTGAAATGTGGAAAAAAAAATATATATATATGTATCAATTTGGAGCTTGTTTTATTTATTTAGAAATTATATATAATTTAAAAAAATAATCTCATTTAAAATTGTAGATATAAAATTATGAAATTTTAAAAATTTAAATTAAAAAATTATAATAATATTGAAACTAATAAAAAAAAAAAAAATTGCATTTGAATGAGCCGGTGCACGAAACAACTGTTTATATCTTTTTCTGGTCAACATGTAATTTTGACATCAAATTATCTAAGTTTATATAAAATAAAATAAAAAACAAAAACAAAAATTAGTGTTACTCTTTTTCCATACCATGTACTTTTTTAATTTAAAAAAGGATATGTCTAATAGTAAAAATGTAATTTTGTCAAACTAAGGGGTAAAATGGTAATTGATGGGGAGAATGTTTCGGACCATAGGTTGAGGTTTTCTGGACATATAAAACTGCAAGAGAGATCACTAAAAGTTAAGGTCAAAATATTTAACAAGTTTAAACTTAAATGTGCTTAATAACCGAAATAGGGACAAATTGATATAAATTAGTACTCGATGACTCGGTGACAAGAAATGAACCTGCTACCAGACTTATTGAGATGCCATGTAATTGTTGACTGAAACTTGATAAAGACAAGTATAATTGGCCTTAACAGGTTTAAAACAATAATAAGACCTAATTACAAGTAAATGGGTTGTGATAGACCTAATAAACCTACAACCTACAAATATGACCCAATATGATATTGAAAGACCATGGTTATCCATGATTACCGAATGGACCCAAATATGAATAAAAGAGAATTAAGTAAAATTTTAGATGAGAAACTAAGTATTAAATAATTAACTCACCAATGGGTTAATAATAATTAATTTAAAATTTAAAATTAAATAATTATTAATTAACAAATTAATTTATGATAATTATGTAATTAATAGTTACGGATGTATTACAAAAATTAGAAATTAATTATTAATTAAATTGAAATTAATTATTAAATAAGAGAACATATATCCATAATCAAAATTATTCAAAAAAAAAAACCTTATTATAACTGTCGGATACCAAATTAAAATTAGGACACCGCATTGACTTGAAGGTAGAGCCGGAAACAATCAACGCGGATACACAGTTACATGATTTCTGTAAGTACAAAATCTCACCTACAGCATAGAACAAAATGCTTTTCATTGTTGATGTTTCTAACATTTCTATGATTTGCCTTGATGAAGTGATGAGCCTACGAGTCATATGTACTGTGTTAATTAAGTATTTTACATGCATAATTTCTCTTACACTGATATGATTGACATACCTCACAGATATGTATGCAGTAATGGTAGATGCATAGTGACATGTAAATCTACATATTATCACAAATAATAAGAATGAGGCTATCGAAAAAATAGGATTAAGTGTCGTACCAACCTCTAATTAGTGAAAGGATATGATAAGCAAGAAAGTTATAAGATATGACCTTGGAAGTTGTTGGAGAGTCTCTCCCCTAACTCCCCATTGGTTGCGCGCACATTGGTACGACATAGGGGCTCTTAAGTAGACAAGATATGTAAATAATAAAGCATAATTGAACACACATAGTTCACATGCATTTTTGAACATTCATGATGTTACATGTGATGATATGATTTTATGAAAATGATTTGTAAGATATTGTTTGTACTTGTTGAGCGAAAGCTCATCATTGTATGTCTGTGCTATAGTTAATACGGGTAAGCAACCCGCTACTTAGATGTTTTATAGACTGGCAAAGCTGTGCGGAATGACGGGAGTAGGATACCACTACGAATTAAATTTCTGCATTTAAATTTTTTAAATTATTTTGTATCAATTATATTTATAATTGTGTTATAATATTTTGATACTACTAAACTAGTATGAGTATTTTACGAGAAAAAGACTTTAGACTCTTTTCTTTTAATTTACATGAAGTTTATAGTTTTGTAAAATATTTTCTAAATACGAATTTGAATAGGATAATTATTAGCTAAATATTTTCAATTTCTTCAGTTAAAATAATTTTAGTAACTCTAACTTTTATAATACGAATATGATTTGAAAAAAAAAAATTTATGTATTTTTTTAGAATCAAATATGAATAAGTGTTGAGATTAAATTAAATAAGAATAAGTAGGTTAGTTAACGGTCCGAAAATCGGGTCGTTACATTTTGATACTGCTTAAAAAAAGGTGGGGTAAACATGATATTTTTAGTTTAAATGATTGTATACTAAAAATGATAAAAATGATATTTCAACTAAATAAAAAGGTTTAGTTAAGACATTTTTATTAAACATATCCCAATATTGTTTGCACCACCAAACTTTAGGATAACAATTACCATTCTCTATGTTTATCAGAAGGGGAAAAAAAAATACCAGTCTCTATTTTTCTTAATGAAAAATTAGAAAGAAAAAAGAAAAATATTCAATTGCCATTTTCTACCGAATTTTATTAGGTAATAGAAAGTTGCACACAAAATGATGCGAACCACGCCAACTTGTGACGAGACCCGACAATAAAAAGGAACCCAAGAACGTTCTACAATCAGATTTGGATGGGGAAACCTCGACCCGTTGCTTGAATCGTGACACGAACCTTGGTATAGAAGACCGCAACCCAATGCCAACCCACAAACAAGAACCTTAGTATGTCGTAGACGCCACAAACGGTGATGGAATTCCGTTTGATAAGTCGAAGGTGAACGCCACGGAGAATTCCGATAAGTTCGAATAGTTCGTCAAAAAACCAAAGAGAATGAAGTCTCCAATTTTCTGATTAATAGTCTGTCTTTTTATTGCCTCATAGACGCCTATAAATAGGCTGAACATTACAAAGAAAGTTCCTAAATAACTAACTTAATTTTGGCTAAAATCTGGAAATATTCATACTTGCCTAAAAATTACAATCAGCTTTTTAAGTGGCTGATTACTTGCCTAAAATAGAAAAGATCAAAAGGAAAGTAATGCCCTTTTTCACGTGGGCCTTACAAATTCTGAACTCCTAAACTTGCCAATTTTGCTGGTTGAAATTAAGCTCCAGAATCTTCTAGAACTTGAATCAAGCTTGTAAAAGGTTGGTCAATGTTTTCATCTTCCCCAATAGGCCTCCACGTGCATGCTTGAGCCAAAAGCCCTCTAATCAGCCCATTTAATGCATTTTGGAATTTCTTGGCCCGTGCTCTTGTGACCGGTCCAATAGGAACCCGAATAGGATCCGCGATCCATGCTCTTGTGCTTGCCATGTCCTCATCATTCCCCTCCTCTTGAAAAAGATTTGTCCGCTAATCAAGTCCATCATCTACATCAAAAGGACTCAAATCAGAAACATTGAAGGTAGCACTTACATTATACTCACCAGGTAAATCCAGCTTGTATGCATTGTCGTTGATCCGTTCCAAGACTTGGAAAGGTCCATCCCCTCTAGGTTGTAGTTTGGATTTCCTTTGTGTCGGGAACCGCTCCTTTCGCATATGCAACCAAACCCAATCTCCAGGTTCAAAAATCAGTTTGTGATGCCCCTTGTTGGCATGTTTTGCATATTGCTCCGTTCTTCGCTCAATGTTGAGCCTTGCCTTCTCATGCATCTGCTTAACAAATTCCGCCTTTTTCTTTCCATCCAAATTAATGCGCTCAGAAATAGGTAATGGAGATAAATCCAATGGGGTTAAAGGATTAAAACCATAAACAATTTCAAAAGGTGAAAATTTAGTAGCAGAATGAACAGATCTATTATAAGCAAACTCAACGTGCGGTAAACACTCTTCCCATGTTTTGATGTTCTTTTTAACGATTGCTCTCAACAGTGTAGACAAAGTCCTATTTACTACTTCGGTTTATCCATCGGTTTGTGGGTGACACGTTGTAGAAAACAAAAGCTTAGTACCTAACTTACACCACAAAGTCTTCCAAAAGTAACTCAAGAACTTTGCATCTCTATCCGAAACGATTGTTCTAGGCATACTATGTAATCTCACAATCTCCCTAAAGAACAAATCGGCCACATATGAAGCATCATCCGTTTTGTGACATGGAATAAAGTGTGCCATTAGGAATAGGAAGAGGTATATACAGACCGTGGGGCTGTGCTCGGGACTTAGCTTGCCTACAAGTGATACATCATCCGCAAACTTTCTTAACATCTCGTTTCATACGCGGCCAAAAGAAGTGTTCCTGTAAAACAGCTAAAGTCTTTGTGACTCCAAAATGCCCCATCAATCCTCCACCATGTGATTCCTGCACTAACAATTCCCTCAAAGAACAATTAGGTATGCATAACTTGTTCTCTCGAAACAGGAATCCATCATGCCTAAAGAACTTACCACAAGCGTTTTTCTCACAAGCCTGGTATTCTTCACAAAATTCACGGTCATCGATGTATAAATTTTAATGTGCTCAAAACCAAGCAATTTTGCATCAAGTGTAGATAGCAAGGCATACCTACGAGAAAGGGCATCAGCAACTACATTCTCCTTTCCTTGCTTATTAGGACTCATGATCGGTGTGAATCACGAATTCCTTAGGCCATAGGTAGTGCTGCCATATCTCTAAAGCCCTAGCCAATGCATACAACTCCTTGTCATAAGTCGGGTAGTTTAAGGCTGCCCCACTTAGTTTCTCACTAAAGTAAGCAATTGGTCGTCCCTCCTGCATTAAAACTGCACCTATACCAATACCTGAAGCATCGCATTGAATTTCAAACGCTTTATTAAAGTTCGGCAAAGACAGTAATGGGGCGTTGGTTAGCTTTGCTTGAGTAGTTGAAACGCCTTCTCTTGATCGTCCCCCCACTTGAAACCAACGTTTTTCTTGATAACTTCGGTAAGTGGAGCGGCCAATGTGCTGAAATCTTTCACAAACCGTCGGTAGAAACTAGCAGTCATGAAAGCTTCGCACATCACCTACATTTGTGGGAGTCGTCCATTCTTGGATTGCACGTACCTTGTCCTCGTCAACCTGTATACCCTGTGCGCTCACAACAAATCCTAAAAACACAAGCTTATCGGTGCAAAAGGTACACTTCGTCAAATTGGCAAACAACTTTTCTTTTCTAAGCACATCTAAAACAGATTTCAAATGTACAACATGATCGTCTAAGTTTTTGCTGTAAATGAGTATATCATCAAAGTAGACGACAACAAATCTGCCAATAAATGAACGCAAAACATGATTCATTAGTCTCATAAAAGTGCTCGGAGCATTTGTCAAACCAAAAGGCATAACTAACCATTCATACAAACCATATTTTGTTTTAAAGGCAGTTTTCCATTCATCACCTTCCTTCATTCTAATTTGATGATAACCATCTTCAAATCAATTTTAGAAAACACACAAGATCCATCCAATTCATCTAACATATCATCTAGGCGAGGAATAGGATGACAATACTTTACCGTTATATTGTTGACAGCTCGGCAATCAACGCACATTCTCCACGTCCCATCCTTCTCAGGTACAAGTAAGACTGGAACCGTACATGGACTCATGCTTTCTCGAACATACCCTTTTTCAACAATTCACTAACCTGTCTTTGGAGCTCCTTCGTCTCCTCTGGATTGCTCCTATAAGCCGGTCGGTTTGGGATGGAAGCGCCGGGTACAAAGTCAATTTGATGCTCTATTCCTCGAATTGGAGGCAACCCATGGGGCACCTCTTCGGGAAAGACATCCTCAAATTCCTGCAACATAGAAAAACAGAACTAGGCAAAGTAGGGTCAAGTTCGTTAGTGTTTAAAAATGCCTCTTTGTACAAGAGTATAATCATCGGCTGTTTTGAAAACATCGCTTGCTTGATTTCTTTGGCTTTTGCATAAAAACTCTTTTGTTTTCTCTCTGTTTTTCTCTCGTTGACTGAATCTACAATTGCCTTTTCTCTCTTTTTTTCTTTTGCCTCTTGTTCTTTTACACTCGTTTTCTTTTGTTCACTCTTGTTCTTTTGATCACTCTCTTTCTGCAATCTCACTTGATCCTCATATACTTGTTGCGGTGTCAATGGTACAAGAGTGATTGGTCGTTGATTAAGTACAAAGGAGTAGTTTTTCGTAAAACCGTCATGCTTCACATGCCTATCAAACTGCCATGGTCGCCCTAGCAACAAGTGTCCTACTTGCATCGGCACTACATCACACAACACTTCATCTTCGTATTTTCCGATTCGAAACGCAACTAACACCTGCTTGTTCACCCTTATCTCACCACTATCATTCAACCATTGCAGCTTGTAAGGCCGTGGGTGCTTCAATGTTGGCAGGCCCAATTTTTCCACCATTGTTATGCTTGCAACATTAGTGCAACTGCCACCATCAATGATCACACTACATACCTTATCTTTGACGTAGCACTTGGTGTGAAAGATGTTTTCCCGCTGCAGTTCTTTGACTTCTTTTGCTTGCAAGCTCAATGCTCTCCTTGCCACCAATGTCAATGCTTCAGGGGCTGAATACTCCTCCTCGGAAACGTCCTCCAATGGTGGCATGTCGTCGGTGTCGGAGTCTTCATTGTCGGTCACAATTTCAACATTGTCTCGCAATACCATGACTCTCTTATTCGGACATTGACTCGATATATGACCCCTGCCTTGACATTTGAAACACTTAATGTCACGATTGCGAGTAGAAGAAGAGTCATTTTTACCTTGTGAATTGAAAGCTGAGGAAGAAGGTTTAGTCTCAGCCTTGTCCCTGGCTTTCTCTTCCTTCCTTGGATAAGTCGGCTTCCAAGGAGTTTGTTCCGCATAACGGCCTGACCGTGTACCCCTCCTCTTGAGTTGCTTCTCAACTTTAATGGCCATGTGTACCATCTCCTCCAACTCCACATAATGTTGCAACTCCACCTGATTGGCAATTTCTTGATTCAAACCTGCCAAAAACCTGGCCATGGTGGCTTCTTGATCCTCCTCTACATTTGCTCGGATCATTGCTACCTCCATCTCTTGGTAATAATCTTCGACACTCCGATTGCCTTGTGTGAGTCTTTGCAGCTTCTTGTACAAATCCCGGTAATAGTGGCTTGGAACAAAACGCCTCCTCATCACCGTTTTCATCTCCTCCCAAGTTTCCACTGGTCTTTCTCTATTTCGCCTCCTGTTTAACACCAATTGATCCCACCAAACAATAACATAGTCAGAAGACTCAATGGCTGCGAGTTTTACCTTCTTCATCTCGGAGTAGTTGTGGCAATCAAAAACTAGCTCCATCTTCTTTTCCCAATCTAGATAAGCCTCGGGATCATTCTTGCCATGAAACGAAGGCACCTTCATCTTAATGCTACCCAAATTATTATCCTCCCTATTTCTATCTCTTCTAACTCGTCCAAACCTCCTAACGCTGCCCACCGAGTGTCTATCATCTCTTCCTCAAAACCGCCCTCATTGAATTCCTCAAAGTCATCCGCAACATGACCTGGTTGAACTCTTTCCCTCCTATGCACATTGGGGGCGTGTTGTGGTTGCGGCTCACGTGTATTCTCCATCCGATCTATCCGTTCATGAACCTGCTCCATTTCTAACCTCATCACACGCCTCATCTCACCCATCATGGCCTCCATAAACAATTTTGGATCTGTCAGTGCAGTGGCACCTTCAGCAATGCTTTTGTGAGACATGATTGCTACAAAACAAGGTTAAAACAGAAAGGACCTCACAATTCTCTCCCTTACGTGTTTACACTCAAGAATGTGAATCACTCTACACTCGTGTTTTCACTCAACAAAATATTCGGCTTTTCACCCTCTAATGTGCTCACCACTCTTGCCTTTTTCCACTCGACAATTCTCTTTCAGTTCTTTTGAAACTAAACAAACAGTACTCAAAATTTTCCAGTAACAATTCACCAATAACTCATCAATGTAATTCTGGTTCAAAGTGAAGAATACAAGGGATACGACCAATTAGGTTTCTGAAAGCACAAATTAGGATTTTTTTTTTTTTGAAAATCCGAGGAATAGGAAACAGAAATTACAAACGAACAGGAACAACAATTTTTTTTTCTTTTCGGAATCCTTCCTTTTTTTTTTTCTTTTTATATGAGGAACAGGAAACAGAATTTACAAACGAACAGGAAACACCCCTTTTATGATTTCTGATTTTTGTTTTTTTTTTTTTTTTGACGTTTTTTTTTTTGAACAATCAGAAACAGATATGAACTAGGATTCGAAAAAGAAAATTTTAAATTTAAAGGATAGATAAACCTGACCTAGAACCAAGGCTCTGATACCAAATGATGCGAACCACGCCAACTTGTGACGAGACCCGACAACAAAAAGGAACCCAAGAACATTCTACAATCAGATTTGGATGGGGAAACCTCGACCCGTTGCTTGAATCGTGACACGAACCTTGGTATAGAAGACCGCAACCCAATGCCAACCCACAAACAAGAACCTTGGTATGTCGTAGACGCCACAAACGGTGGTGGAATTCTGTTTGATAAGTCGAAGGTGAACGCCACGGAGAATTCTGATAAGTTCGAATAGTTCGTCAAAGAACCAAAGAGAATGAAGTCTCCAATTTTCTGATTAATAGTCTGTCTTTTTATTGCCTCATAGACGCCTATAAATAGGCTGAACATTACAAAGAAAGTTCCTAAAATAACTAACTTAATTTTGGCTAAAATCTGGAAATATTCATACTTGCCTAAAAATTACAATCAGCTTTTTAAGTGGCTGATTACTTGCCTAAAATAGAAAATATCAAAAGGAAAGTAATGCCCTTTTTCACGTGGGCCTTACAAATTCTGAACTCCTAAGCTTGCCAATTTTGCTGGTTGAAATTAAGCTCCAGAATCTTCTAGAACTTGAATCAAGCTTGTAAAAGGTTGGTCAACGTTTTCATCTTCCCCAATAGGCCTCCACGTGCATGCTTGAGCCAAAAGCCCTCTAATCAGCCCATTTAATGCATTTTGGAATTTCTTGGCCCGTGCTCTTGTGACCGGTCCAATAGGAACCCGAATAGGATCCGCGATCCATGCTCTTGTGCTTGCCATGTCCTCATCACAAAATTCTGAAGGTGTAAAAGAAAGTAGGAAAAAACCCGATGCGAACACAAACAACACTTCCGTAATAAAAAATAAAAATAAAGAAAGTCGGTAGTATGGCATCCTTAAACAAGGCGTCACTTCTAATATTCTATAATATCATTCATTCACAAAAAGAAAAGTCTATATTATCATCACCGGTTTTAACACTTGTGCAATCTAAAATGGGTAATTTATTCTTTTAGTATCTAAATTATATACAACTTGTTATTTTACTAAACAAGCAAATTACCCATTCTAAAACTTTTCCGCTTTTGATGACTCGTTTATCAATTTTTGAATTTTAGTAATTTATCTCTTCAATTTTCTAAATTATTAAAGTGTATCCTATTTTACTTAACTTCCATTTAAAAATTCAAATCCTCCATTTACAGAAAGTTAACAACATATAAAGTATTGTAATAATTATACAATTTATAAAATTCAGAGATAAATTGATAAAATAAGAAATTAAAGAAACAGATTATTATAAAATCGCAAAATTTAGATAGATAACATTGTCGACGCTACGCACTTGTTATGCCAGCAGCTATAAAATCTCCAGTTCGTTCGATGTCCATATGAAAGCCAGCTGGCCGCTGGTCAGTCTGATCATCAGTAGTTGACGACATTTCTCTTAATTTTTGTACAATATGGTTGACAATCTCCTCAATTGCTTTGGATTCAGCCCTAACGTTATTCATGGAGAAGGTTAACAAAATATAATATACGACTAGACGAGACACAGAATAACGTGCGAAACAACTGAACTTTTTCTTGATGGATACTTTCGGCTACTTAAAAGTAAAAAGATACAACAAACTCAACCAGCCACCAAGGTCTTAAAAATTAAAAACAAAAAAACAAAAAACAAAAACAAAAACAAAAAACAAAAAAAGAAAAGAAAAGAAAAAGGAAGAAGCCACCAAGGTAGTTTTCACTTTACCACAAGGTCAAAGGTTCAAGGATTGTATAAAAGGAAACGAGAAAATAAGGTAAAAGATTAGAGGTATTTGGATATTTATATATTATTCCAAATAAAAATAAAAATTTGAAAGTTTTTTTTTTTAATTTTTATTCCAAATATTTGAAGGAAAATTTTTATAACTATATATATTTTTTTGGGTAATGTTGAATAAGAAGTAATTATAAAAATTCCTCCCAAATTATAAGCCCTATAACACGTTTTCCCCCAAAACTAAATTTTCCTTGATTTTTGTTCCATTAAAACATTTAATATTTACAAGTACCAAGCATTCAGACATGGTAGTTGAGATTAAATATGTAATTCTAATTTTACCCTCTATTCTAATGCACATTTTAAATTCTTTAATTAAAACTATAATAAATATAAGAAAGAACGTTTAAAAAACAAAGAGGAAACATCAAAAAACCTTATTAAAAAACATCATATTAAATCGTAAGCTATCATTAAAAAAAAAAAAAAGATTAAGAAACATCACCATAAAGAGGAAAAATTTGCTAATAGAATGACTTAATTTGTTATCGAAACATAGATAGGGGAGAAAGATGTTGCATTTTGAAATTCAGGAAGATAAAATCTTCCAAAGCCAATATTTCGGGGGAAAATTTGTAATTAATCTCTTTTATTTTTACTAAAACTTGATTTTCTGGTCATGTGCACGTCACTTGAGTTTTTCCGTTCAAAAACTAATGGTAGGATACAAAATTATTACAGTTTAAAAGTTGAGGGAGAATGGATGTTACGTTTTGAAATTCGGGATGCAAAGTGTTACAATTCAAGGGGAGTTTTTGCAATTAGACCTTGTATAACTATATTTGACACGTTTGAACATGTGATCTGTTTAAAACAGTTATTGCAATTCGAAATTAAGGGGGACAAAACTAAGACAAAGATTGTAAAAAATAATGTTTTATTGGGGGTTAAAAGACTAATGGAGTTTTCTATCTTACCAAACTATATAAATTTCCCAATGCCTAAAAGCATTATGTGCAGAAAACCAAAGGTCTTTGGGGACACATTTTGCATCTGATTTTCACTATATATAAATATATATATATATATATATATATATATTGTCTTTTTCTTCAACTCAAAACCCTTTTCAATATTCACATATTCAAATACCTACAGTAAATTCAAATTTTAAAAGTTCATAACTATTATTTCAAATCCAAATGAGATGATTTTTTAAAAATTATATAAAATTTTAAGAAAACGAAACAAGATATATTGATATTTTTTCCAGACATATTAATATTTGAAACTTTTTCATTCAAAACAGTTCTTCTCGCTTAATGCACATTTCTAAAATTATATATTTTCAATCCAAAATTACATTTCCCCAGACGGTCCTAACAAATTATGGCAAACATTTTCCAACCGCAAAGAAAAACAAACAAGAAAAACATCAACAAAAGTAAACTTTTTAAGCTAGTGAGAGCTCATATATTCTTGCAACTTTTTTTTTTCTTTTTTTTTTTTTTGGGAAATCTCATGCTTGTAGTTATTAATTAAAAAAATTTAGACAGTATTACCTAGTAAGTGGCACATCCCATCCAGGTTGGTTGGCAACTATTCTCAAAGAATTCTTCCATTGATACACCTTGTCGATTTCTTCGGCGAATCGTACTTCATGAGCAGCAAATGCAGCTCCGATTTTTCCAGTCAGCTGCTGTACATGTGTTCTATCTACATGGTGAAAAACTGGTATAACAATTTGATTGTTTTTATTCGTGCTTTCTACTATTTGATTAAGCAGTTCTAAATTCGATTCCGAATTAGCAAAATCTGCCGACAAAATGACTACAGTGATTTTTGCTTCCGGAGTTACTGCTAACCACATAGGTCCAATCTTATTTACCATCTTAAAAGAATCATCTACGTAGACCTTGACTCCTTTTATATGTAAAGCAGAAGCAAGACGTCTATCAAAACTACTGGTTGCATTCCTACATCTGATCAACACATCATATTTTTCTTTGGGAATTATTTCAGAAGAAGAAGAAGAACAGGAAGAAGAAAAAGAAGAGGAGGAGGAAAAGGACGAAGCCATATCCATTTTTACCAAGAAAACTAATTGGTGAAAAAAATCAAGATGGCTTTCGGTACTCCGCGCTAAGCACCGAGGCCTGAGCTGAGAATGAGAGAGGACCGACTTCTACAGACTTGTAGAGATTAAGAACAAAAAGATGCTTGGAAAAAAAAAAAAAAAAATCTAATGGTTTTCTGTTCAAATGAATTCGAGAAAAAAAAATATATAATAATTGTTGTTTCAAATAGCTTCAGGTTCTATGCAAGTTCAAGGAGTTACAGGATTGAGGTTCCTTGAGCATTTTAGAATTGCAAAAACGAAGACTTCGAGTCAGTCAATGCCTTCAAGGAAATAGCAAGGTAATTTCCGGTTTCACACCGACTTTTTTTTTTTTTTTTTGGCTGAAGTCACACCGACAACTTTATTTGGAAGCAAGTACCCCATTCTTTTCTTCGAAAACACGAAATCAGATTTTCGAAAAAAAAAAAAAAAGAGAGAGAGAGAGAGAAAAAATATATAAAAATTGTTGTTTCAATTAGCTTCAGGTTCTATGCAAGTTCTAGGCGTTACAGGATTGAGGTTCCTTAAGCATTTTAGAATTGTAAAAATGAAGATTTCGAGTCAGTCAATGCCTTTAAGGAAATAGCAAGGTAATATCCACTGTCACACCGACTATTTTTTTATTTTTTTGGCTGAAGTCACACCGTCGACTTTATTGTCTAAGTAATTACCCCCGTCATTTTTTCTTCAAAATTAAACACAAAGTCTGATTTTCTAAAAAAAAAATAAATAAATAAATAAAGAAAAGAAAAGAAAAAAGACAAAAAGTGCAAAACACATTTACTGGAAACCGTGAATTTTTTACTTTGCCTTTATGCAGAACACATTTACTGATTTTCAAGGAGATTTTGGTTTCTATGTTCTAACTTTATACAAAACAATCGCTATTTTAGAGTTAATTTCCAAGACACATTTACTGGAAACTGTGAATTTTTTTTTTTTTTTTCCAAAAATGTTTTCAAAACAATACCAAATGGACCCCAAAAGGCTTCTATTTACAAAAGACATTCCGCAGGTGCAGGTCAATCACATAGTAACAACCAGGAAGTTTCCAAGACGACACCAAGGAAACAGCTTAGTTTTAAACAGAAAGCCTTCAAATCTCCAAGATTAATAAATGTGAAATACTTGTTTTTGTCTTTCCTCCTATACTAGAAACAATTGTTTAGATCTCTTTTATATCCCCCACTTCCCAAAAGGAGTTCTGTTCATAGTCACGCTGCCATTTGTGGGTTTCCTGCCTTTGGAATATGCCTTCCTCGTCTTACTCTTTCATCTCCACCGTGAAAAAATACCATGTCTTCATTAGTTTTCGAGGCGAAGATACTCGCAAAAACATTACTAGCCATCTTTATAGTGCTTTGCGTGATAAAAAAATAGAAACCTTTATAGACGAGAAGAGACTTGAGAAAGGACATGAAATTGCATCCGTGCTATTCCAAGCATTTGAGGAATCTATGATCTCCATAGTTGTTTTTTCGAAAAATTATGCTTCATCCTCTTGGTGCTTGGATGAGCTCAATCATATTCTCCATTGCATGGAAGTGAATAATCAGATAGTTGTGCCAGTTTTTAGTGATGTAGATCCATCAGATGTACGACACCAACGGGGAACTTATGCGATTGCATTTGAGAAACATAAGAAGCGTTTTGCGAAGAAAATTGGCAAAGTGCAGCGGTGGAAAATGTCCTTGGCTACTGCAGCCAATATAACCGGGTGGGATTCATCACGCATAAGGTAACCTCTAACTGACACATAATTTTTTTATTTACATGTGATTAACTTAAATATGCCTTTCTTTTGTTCTAAACAAAAAGTTGGTAGCGTTGTTACCATCTCTGCTTTATCCATTTATGTCTCTGATGTAGCATCGCTCTAACAATTGGTTTTGACATTAACAGAAACAATATGTCTAATAACTAGTTGAGTTATTTGTAACTTTGTGTAAAATTATGTTCATTATAGTAATATTTAGTTACAATTGATTCAGTTAGTTATTACAATAACGTTTAAAAAATTTTAAAAATAAAAAGTTACAAATCCGACTGTCGGATAAGAGAATACGTATGTAGGCATATTCTGTCGGAGTTGAGACATTTCCAACATATTAGTTCAGAACATCATTGACCATAAGAATTAAAAAGATTACTCAAGATGAAATATAACCTCATCTCCGATTCAAGTGCTGCATTTATTGAATTCCTCTTCTTTCTTTCCTTTTTTTTTACCCTCCTTTTTAAGCCTAACTACAATATGTATTCTTAAATGCTAGGTCCGAGTCTAAATTAATCAAGGAAATTATCAAAGACGTCCGTAAGAAGTTGACGGACTGTATTATGCCTTTAGATGATTTTAAGGACTTGGTTGGAGTTGATAAAACCATCGAGCAAATCACGTTGCTATTGAGCATTGGCTCATTAGATGTCCGTGTTATAGGCATTTGGGGAATGGGTGGTATAGGCAAGACAACTCTTGCTGGTCTCGTATTCCACAAATTCTCTTCTAAGTTCGAAGGTTCCTTCTTTCTTGAAGATGTTAAGGCGGAAACCGAAAAAACCCAATCATCTAAGTTGCAAGAAATGGTGTTTTCTAGATTATTGAAGGAAAAAGATTCAGGTCAGATCAACCTGCAGTTTGTAAAGCTTAGGCTTCGTCGTACGAAGGTGCTTTTCGTTCTTGATGATGTAGATGATGTTGATCAATTAGAACATTTAGTTAAAAAACGTGATTGGTTTGGTCGTGGCAGTAGAATTATCATTACAACTAGAAATTTACAAGTGCTTAAGAATATTGAAGCAGATGGAGTATACAAGGTCGGGAAATTAAATTCTGAAGACGCTCTTCAACTTTTTTATTCAAAAGCTTTTGGAGGAGTACCGCCATCCATGGAGTTTGTAGAGCTGTCGAAAAGGGTGATCCATTTTGCCAAAGGCCTTCCATTGGCTCTAAAAGTTTTAGGTTCTCACTTTTGTTCCCGAAGCACAAAAGATTGGGAAGATGAATTGAGCAAACTCGAAAGATTTCCCAATAAAAAGATTCAAGACTTGTTGAGAATTAGCTACGATGGACTCGATGATAATGAGAAACAAATATTCCTTAACATCGCATGTTTTTTTAAAGACACATCTGTAGAATTTGTGAAACGTATACTAGAAAGCCGTGAATGTTTTGTGGATATAGGAATTAGGACTCTCATTGATAAGTCTCTCATAAATGTCACAAACTACAACAAGCTCTCAATGCATGGTTTGTTGCAACGTATGGGACGGGAAATTGTTCGCCAAGAATGTTGTCAGTATCCCGAAATGCAAAGTAGGTTGTGGTTTGCTGAAGATGTTCAGAAGATCTTGACAAACAATTTGGTAGGTGCTTATCTAAAATTTTACATAACCGTACAAATATTAGCTTATTTCAAAAAAAAAAAAAAAAAAAAAGAAGGCAATTTCTGTGTGTGTGCATACGTTCTCGTGTTTGCATGCGCAGGTTTGTGGGTGTGTTTGTGTCTGTTGTATGCTTATTTCGGGTGTATGTGTGTGTTTGTATGCTCTGTATTTTCAGTTTTGTACGCTGTATGTTGATCTATACTGTATTCTCAATTGTCAGGGAACACGAAGTATACAAGCTATCTCCTTGGACATGACTGAAACGAATATGACGTAGATTTGGAACCCTCTAGTGTTCCATGAAATGAAGCTTCTAAGAATTCTCAGTTTCAGTGGCCATACATCGAAGGTACACCTTCATCAAGGTCTGCGATATCTTCCCGATTCTCTAAGATATCTTCGCTGGGATAGCTACCCTTCGAAATCCTTGCCACAGAAATTTACACCGCATAATCTTGTTGAGCTAGACATGTCGAGAACTTTGGGATGGAGTTTGGGTGAGTTTTAGTTTTAGCATTTCAATATGTAGTTTTCACACCTCTAAAAAAAGGAGGAAATATTAAATGGTTATTGACTTCTCTCTTCTCATACAGAGCTTCGTTAACTTGAAAGTGCTGAATCTTAGTTACTCCAGGAGACTTGTTCAAGTTCCAAATCTCTCGGTCTCCAAATCTTGTGCAAATAAATATCAGTAATTGCTTGAATATCGACAAATTTCCAGTGCTTCCTAAGAGTGTACAATGTTTAGATATGATGGTGACAATGATAGCAGAAGTGCCTTCATCCGTCGCGTGTCTCTCACGTATCAGTACATTTAAGTTGGATTTGTGCGAAAGCCTTAAAACCCTTCCCCCCAACATTTGTAAGTAGAAATCTCTATCCTATCTCTCTCTCTCAGATTGCTCAAGGTTTGGTATTTCCCTGAAATTTCAGAGCCTATGGAGTGTTTAGCTCAGCTTGAGTTAGGGGGAATGGCCATTAAAAGCTTGCCATCGTCAATCAAAACCTAAATGGCCTTAAAACTTTATTTTCAGGATTCTGTAAATCTCTAGAGTTTGTCCCACGAAACATCTACAATATTGCGCCATGAAAATCTAAGCCTCAACATTGTCCAAACATAGGAAATTTCCCTCCTTTGACAAGTGGCCTGCACTCTTTGATTGACCTAGACCTAAGTTACATAAGTGCATCCAAAATTCCTGAATCCTTCTTTTCCTTACCATCACTAGAAATATTGAAAATGCGCGCGGCAAAATTCGATAGCATACCTGCAAGTATTAAGCTTTCGAAGTTGACCGAGCTTAGCATATGTTGGTGCAACAACCTCAAATCTTTACCGGAACTTCCATTGTCTTTAAAGTTACTCGATGCACGTGGATGCATATCACTGCAAATGATGTCGAATTCCTGGACCCTACATACACGAGGGTCGTGGAATGAAATGATCGGAGAGGAATTTATGTTTTATGATTGCTTGAAGTTAGATCAGAAGAATATGATGACTGAATTTCACATAAGGGTCTTCCGTTCAACAACGATGCCCCTACATCAAGACTTGGAGGTTACATCTCCTTCACTCTATATATATATATATATATATATATATATATATATATTTTTTTTTTTTTTTTTT
>CM046368.1:9111950-9161475 GCA_025413025.1 Ficus hispida | reverse complement strand
TTTTTTTAATTTTTTTTTCGAAACTTTTGTCGAACTATTTTTTAGCGGTGGTCATTTCCATTATGACCACCCGGTCACAACCATTATGACCAGTCTATTTTTTTTTTTAAATTTTTTTTTTAACTTTTGTCGAACTATTTTTGCGGTGGTCATTTCCATTATGACCACCCGGTCACAACCATTATGACCAGTTTTTTTTTTTTTTTTTTTTTTTGCCACGTCACCATACAATTTTGGGTATGTATAAAGTCATATATGCCCTCAGCCAACCCTAAGCTGAAAATTTTCGTCCTAGCCCGCCATCCTCACTCCATTCCCTCCACATCCATAGCGACAGTATATAACCAACTGAACATAGAAAATTTTAATTTTTCGTCTCTAGTTTCGTTGATTTTCTCCCACCCAATCCTCGCGAATCATCCCTGGACCATTACCCATTGATCGAAACTGTCTCCCAGTATTAAAATCCTTCCACATCTTGTTTCTCTGTTAATCCCGGCCGAATCTGCCAGATCTGCGTGAACTCCGTTTCGTGGACCAGATCTACGACATAAGCCATCCTACCTTGCTTCTTAACTGTTCCTCATTTTGAAATTTGTATTTAACCCTTTGACAGGAAAATTGTTTGTAGTTTTACAGTAAATGGAGGACGTTGTGTTTTCATCAAGTATAATGGTCGATGGGACGGCACATTGAGTTACATCGGTGGAGAAATGAAGGGAATATTGTGCCCGAGACGGCAACATACGGAGTCTTATTGAGTTGGTCAGACGGGCAATCGGTATGAGGGTCCCAACCAATACTATAGTCATGCGATACGGTGTTCACCCTAGTATGCCTCTTGTCAGGATACAGTGTGATGATGACGTTAAATTCTATATACAATTGAAGAAGAAGGATGTTCATGTGCTTAGTAAAATTTCCTATTACCGTCGACGTTTTGGATGATACTGCGGCTGACGTCACGCCACCGGAGCTGGGTGAAAGCAACCACATAGACGGCCAATTCTCCAGATGGGTGCACAGAGTGATGAGGCCATGCAAATTGCTGATGAGAGAAATTGAAAATTTCAACTCCTATTACTCGTTTGCCCTCAGCTTCCACCTCATGTTGACGAATTGAATGTTGGGGTGATGCTCGTAATCAAACGAGAATAGTGTCGACGTCAGCATTGGAGACATTCTTTTGCCAATAACTTAACATCTCAATCCGACTCTTACCAAGCCCTGACAGGTTATCTGCTCAGTAGTTGTTGCTGATTATACACCTGTCGCAATTTGCAGAAACTGTATTTTTCTTAACAAAAAGTTGTTGCAATACCATCTCATCACGATGCCATGAGTAAACACTATCAATTCAGAGTGAAGAGGTCGACCGCTACTCTGTTACACGTTATATGTATAGATATCCAACAATGTCCATGGCAATTGCGTGCGACCAGGATGCGAGGTAGTGAAATGTTTTCGTGAAGCGGTTCGACGACGTCCATAACTGTTCAATCGAAATTGTTCAAGGCATCATCGTCAAGCAAGAGTTGGATGATTGGGGAGTGTGTCAAGGCAAAATACTTGGATCCGACTAAACCTCATATAGACCTCGAGAAATCATGCGAGACATGCAGGCCGAATTTGGAGTCTCTTTCAATTATCTCCGAGCATGGCGAGGCAAGGAAGCAGCACTAACCAGCTTGAGGGGGCAATGATTCAGATTCATACAATGGTAATGCACTTCCCTTTACTCTATCTTATAATACGTTTATCACCGACATTATAAGTCTTATAATAGGCTTAATAACTGTTAATAAACTTGATTACATTACAGTTCTTCCCTCGTGGGCTGAAATGGTTAAGAGGAGAAATCCTGGTTCCGACATTGACATCGAGACCGACTCATCAAATTGCTTAGAGTGTCTCTACATGTGCGTAGCTGCTTCGAAGCACGGTTGGCCTTATTGTCGGCCAGTAATTGTGGTTGATGGATCCGCATTAAAGGCCAAATTTGGAGGGGTGCTTCTTGCAGTTGCGGTCACGACGCAAATGGCTGCATATTTCCACTTGCATTTGGTATCGTTCAGTCCGAAAGCAACGACTCATGGACATGGTTCTTCGAGAAGCTCCGAGATTCAATCGGGCCTAGAGATTCTCTTGTAATTGTGGCTGATAGGCATAAGGGTATCGAGTATGCAGCCAAACTCGTGTATCCGGAGGCTGCCTTCGGGATATGCGTCCAACACTTGGCTGCAAACCTGAAGACCAAGTACAAGGATTTCAAAGGCCCTTTGAAGACATATTTTGATGGTGCATCGAGGTCGTATCTTTTAAGTGAGCACCATCGTCATATGGAATCAATCCGTACTCGTAACCCCGACATCACCGATACCTCATGCAGGCCGATCCGAAAAAGTGGTCGCGGGCATATTCAACGGCCGTCGGTATGCAATCATGACAACCAACATCGCGGAGTCATTTAATAATGTTGATCGGAAAGCCAGGTTAATGCCAGTTGGATTCTTAATGGAATGGTTGAGGGAACTACAACAAAGATGGTTTTGTCAACAGGCGTGAGGAGGCCCTAAAATTGACTTCGAAACTTGCTCCAAAGGCTGAGAAGATGCTTCACACCAACTTCTCAATAGGCCTAAAAGTAACGGTACGTTATCATGCCAACTGCCACCACGTATATGGTATATGCGGATTTTCCCTTAATCCAACTTGACTAAATTCGTTAAATTTCCACTTCTTACAGCCGCGGCCAGCCGATCAGTTTGAGTACGCTGTCACCAACAATGCCAGCCAAATATGGATCGTTGATATGAGCCAAAAGACATGTACGTGTAGACGATTTCAGGTATATCAAATTCCCTGCCCTCATGCCCATGGCCGTGTGTAACCACCGACGGATAGATCCATACAATTATTGCTCGGCATACTACACGAAAGAATATCTTTATGGTTGTTATTCATCTGTAGTCCATCCTATTGGCAGCTCTGATGGCTGGGATGTGCCTGAATCAATCCGGTCGCAAATCGTCAATCCTCCCAAAACGAAGCGTGGTCCCGGAAGGCCACGAGTTCGAAGGATTTTGTCCCAAGGTGAAGATCTCGAGTCCGTTCGTTGTGGTAGATGTAATGGTTATGGACACAACCGACAAACGTGTACGAATTCAGTACCCTTAAGGCCCCGTCGAACAAAGCCAACTCCGTCCTTGTGACGAGGGGACGAAATCTGTGTAATACTATTTTTCAATGGTCACAATGGTTGTGACCATCCGGTCACAACCATTGTGACCGAACTCAGTGGTTATTGAATGCCCTGCAAAAAAAAAAAAATCAGATTAACCGATAGATTTCCACGTAATTACATTGTTAATCATTTTATTATTATTAATATAATATTATTAGTTTTAACGGTTCACGCCAACCGAGGCAGTATATTCATATTTGTATATCCCGCCATCAACTTTTGGGCTGGGCCTTAAAAAGGCGGTCAACTTCGTTGTGACCGCCTGGTCAATATCGTTATGACTATTGTTAGCCCCTATGTAAAGCTTATTTTACCGTGGGCCCAATGGTTGTGACCGGGTGGTCAAACCCGTTATGACCGAGGTCCTTTGTCAATATGGTTTATAAAACAACTATAAAATAATGAACATAAAATTTTTGTCAATTTTATTATTATTTCCCCTGGTCACAATGGTTGTGACCGGCGGTCAAAACCATTGTGACCGAAGTCCTGACTCGTTATCTGTTTGTAAAAAAAAATTAAAAGATTATATTAATTATAATAACCTTTTAATGATTCCGATATTACATTATATTATTATTAGTGTTAACTTTACACGCTAACCGAGACATTAAATGTGTGCTTAGTAAATAAAGTCAGTAACTTTTGGGAAACGTATCGAAGAAGGCGGCGATGCTTGTTGTGACACGTCAGTAACTATGGTTATCACTAGAGTGAGAAGCTTTGTGGAACAGGAGCCTTTACCCTGGTCACAATAGTTGTGACCGGGCGGTCACAACCGTTGTGACCGAAGTCCTGACGCAAGATAATGTTTAAAAAAAAACAATTTAATATTATATTAATTAAAATATAATTTTAAACCTTCGAATATTATTATTATATTATTATTAGTGGTAAAGTTACCCGATAACCGAGGCATTAAATGCCCTGCAGGGGAAACAACATCATTAGATTAACCTAGGGAACCGTAGCGAAGAAGGCGGTCAATTTCGTTGTGACACTCTGGTAACAATGGTTATGACTGGGGTGAATTACCGTGTAACAGGAGCCTTTACCCTGGTCACAATAGTTGTGACCGGGCGGTCACAACCATTGTGACCGAAGTCTTGACGCAAGTTAATGTTTAAAAAAAAACAATTTAATATTATATTAATTAAAATATAATTTTAAACCTTCGAATATTATTATTATATTATTATTAGTGTTAAAGTTACACGATAACCGAGGCATTAAATGCCTGCAGGGAAAATTCAGTAACTTTTGGGAACCGTAGCGAAGAAGCGGTCAACTTCGTTGTGACACGTCAGTAACTATGGTTATGACTATAGTGAGAAGCTTTGTGTATAACGCTTTTACCATGGTCATAATGGTTGTGACCGGGCGGTCACAACCATTATGACCGATATGATATGGAATACCAACAGTCTTTTGTACGACTTGAGTGACAAAATACCAAATTTGCCCTCATCTCCTCCACGCGTAATAGTTAGTCACCCTATGCCGCTATTGGGTTAAAATTTTTAAAAAAGCTTTTACAGTTGTTAGAGAGGGAAACACCGGTTCTAGAGAGAGAAAGAAGAAATCGTATCGTTTTCGACCAGACGTCTCCTGCATAACCGTCGTCAACCACCTACTATAGCCGTAAACAAAGATACTATAGCCGTAAACCGCCGATTCCATATCCGTAGAATGGTGACAATTACAGATATTGAGAGAAACAAGGGAGAAATGGATGTACACGAAACGAGTATAACTCCATCCAAGATATCGAAAGAGGAAGAGGTAAAATCTTTGATCGATGTTTGATTTAGTCAAAAAATAGTTTGCGGCACGTCCATGGTGCTAAATACCGACTAATCAAAAATTTTGTTTTAATTTTTTTTTATCCATTCACACAGGGGCAATATATCCGACTCGTACCAGACTCTGAGATAACACGGGCCAAAATCAATACTTTCATAAACATTAACGAGACATGGAAGAAACTGAGCCTGTGGTTATCTCCACGACAGTTGGCCTCCGTCAAAGATCAGCCATGTGTACAACCTTTCTTACATCTAGAGTCTCTAGGTTGGGCTGGCCAGTTATTCCACAACATTGTTATGCGTCTTACAAACCACACAACGATGGGTGACGCACTGTGGTTCGAGATTGGAGACGAAATGGCCAGATTCTCCATAATGGAGTTCTGCCTAATTACCGGACAAAAATGTGCAGGGTCTACGCATCTACCGGTCGTCGAGAGCAGATTAATGGCAAGATATTTTTCGACGGTTAAGGGCGTATCGAGGGAAAATTTGGAACTACAACTGTCCAATGCTAAGTTTGACAACGACGAAGATGCCGTAAAACTTAGCCTTTTGTACATTATTTTCTCGATCCCTTTGTCAAATGCTATAACGGTGAAAATAGATCCCAAATATTTCGGTTTGGCAGACAACTTGGATGCCTTCAACGATTTTCCTTGGGGTGTGCTATCATGGGAGGCAACCCGTGCTGCAATATGTGCTACAGTGGAGAATAGGATTTCTTCGAAGAGACGACAAAAAAAACAAGTTAGCACAGTTCATTACAGCATTCCTGGGTTCCCACATGCCATACTCGTATGGGCATATGAGACACTTCCAACGATGGCTGCCAAGTTTACAACCAACTACTCACAGGCCGTTCCGCGTATGGCGTCCTGGACCACTGCGGAGACAGTGAAATTTGATGACGTTCAGCGGGCGTTCATGGAGGTTGGCGAATCACAGGTAATTCACATTCCGATACCATAACAAGTGCTAGTCAAAGCCATTATGACCGGGCGGTCATAACCATTGTGACCGTGTTGGTCATAAACGCACTGACTAAGACAGGTCACAACCGTTATGACCGTCTGGTCAAAATCGTTATGACCAACACGGTCATACCATAATAAGATTCACTGACTCGTTATGGGTTATTATAATAAAATAATAATAATACATTCAGTATAAGGATAGTAATTTTACGCCATGTGTGCAGCCAATATCTTTTCAGTTGATGCCAACCGAGGAGGAGTTGAAGAACGGGAATGTTGCTCGCCTTTTCTTGAATAGACCGACTGGCCTGCCACAATTACCAGCTCCCAAGTCGTCAGTCCCCCGGCGGACCCCGGATATCAATACCGCGTGGGTGGAGTTCCAGAATGAGATCCGAGGACATGTTAATAATTTGAATAAGAAGATAGAGGATATACAAAAGGAACAAACCCGCTCGAAAAAACTGTTGAGGAGGGTGCTGAAATTGTTGAAGGCGAAGAATGCTGCCGAGAAGTTCGGTCAGGCACAGCATGTCCCGAAGGTCGAGAGCAGCGATGTTCTTAATGTTAAGCGGAAGGCGTCGGAAGATTTTAAGACTCCTTCCCCTGGGCTCGATGTCTATGCGGATATAGGGCTGCAGGCAGCAATGGAGTTCCTTACTGCCGATAAGGGGATCGATTGGAATGCAGATGCCGAGGAGAAGATAACAAAGGTAGAATTATACATGAATATACCTGATTGGTGTGGTTCCCATTACAATTTTGTTTGACATTTTAAGAAAATTCAATGTACAGGAACAGGCAGCCGAGACGAGTGTTGAGGATTCGCGAGTCGTTGGCGCGAGGGAGGGGCAATGCCTGAAGTGTCACGGGTCGGGAAAGAGGGGCCAGAGAGGGAGGACCACAAGCAATCACATGATCTTGTCATGATTGACGAGCAATCCAGAGAGGATATGTTGACGGACGTGGTTGTGACGCATAGCTGAGAATTAAAAGTTTGCCAATAATGGAAGAGTCAATTAGATTAACTCGTTTAAAATTTGTTATTTGTAGATCCCCAAGAAGAAGAGGGCCAGACTATCAAGGCTTGGCCAACGGCCATCGGGTCGTAAGACTGACGATGGATCCCCTTCGAAGAAACCGGCCGACACGAATTATGCCCTCCCAACAGGTCTCGCAGAGGAACCTCCTGAACAGAGGTTAGAAGAGTTCAGGGAGTGGTTAAAACAAGGATTGTTGAAGAAGATACCTCAAGGGTAATGTAGATTAACTTAACATTGTCTGTTTTTAGGATGTTAATTGGAATTGCACTGATGTGTTTGTCGAATATGTATGCTTGATGTTCAGTAAACGGCCTCCACGTTACAGTGCCAAGCATGAGAAACTTGACAAACCCCATGACTTCGGGTGCATGGAGGTAGGAAGAAAAACCTGGTACTATGAATTAGCTACCTCCCCGATTTGGCTATGGGACGAAGTAAGTACATGACATTTTTTAAAATTCGGCAGTCTGCTATCAACCATTAATCGAAATTATTATATGTTTGCGAGCTCGAATATTGTACAGTATCTTTTAACCGACTGGTTATGTTAATGTAGCACGTTGATGTCGCCTTTTATTACTTGAGAAAGAAGATCAGGCAGTTCCCCGAATTGGAGCAACGGAGGGTGACAACGGTTGACACTTATTTTTGTACAAAGGTTCGATCGTTGTGGCGTCTACACCAGAGTGCACCCGAGAAGTTTGATTGGGGAACCTGTGAGCCTTTACTCAAGATAATGCTTGGCGTTAATGTCCAGAGTGGGGCATCATGGTTTGACGTGATGACTGTGCTAATACCGGTGCATTTGGCTGACCTTAAACATTGGGTATTAGCGAAGCTCGATCTGACAAGCTGGACCATTGACGTGTACGACTCTCTTCAGCATGAAGGCGGTCACAATGTCAAGGTCCGAGCAGGCATGGAATGTTTATCAATATTCATTCCATTGCTGGCTGAACGCTTAGATTTGTATCAATTCAAACCAAGAGAACCTGCTGGAACTAACCCATTACCAATCAACATAATGAAAGACATCCCTCAACAATCCAATGGGTGAGTGCAAGAAAGACACCATTTCTCCCTTGTATACTGCATTCAAAAGTTGAAGTGAAAATTAATTATCTTTGTCATTTGTTCAACAGGGGTGACTGTGGAGTGTTTACCATAAAATTTGCTGAATGCTTAATAGAAGGGAGGGACGTCAATTATTGGGTAATAGGTGGACGGATGAGGCTATTTCGGGAGTGGCTAGCATGTTACTTGTGGATGCATGCCAACCGGAAAATTGAAGGAAATTACAAAAGTGATGACGACGTCGACAAGGAATTCGCCTGAGACATATACTATTTTTTCATTTAACACATTCCCATTAATTGTATTTTTCTAAAATTTTTCTTAATTTTATATGTCATAGTGTAATAACATATACAATTTCAAGAGTAAGGGTTAAATTAATCCATGCAAACCGCGTTTTATTATTAATAAGAGTGAAATGTATTGCCCCTGTTTCACATTCATGAAAACAGAACGAGTCCAAATGGATTTCATCAAACTGTTTCAAAAAAACACAAAAAAAACTGGTCATAATGGTTGTGACCGGGTGGTCATAATGGAAATGACAACCGCTAAAAAATAGTTCGACAAAAAGTTCGGAAAAAAAATTTAAAAAAAAAGGAAAAAAAAACTGGTCATAATGGTTCTGACCGGGTGGTCATAATGGAAATGACCACCGTTAAAAAATAGTTCGACAAAAAGTTCAAAAAAAAAAATTTTAATAAAAAAAAAAAACTGGTCATAATGGTTGTGACCGGGTGGTCATAATGGAAATGACCACCGTTAAAAAATAGTTCGACAAAAATTTCGAAAAAAAAAAATTTTTAATAAAAAAAAAAAACTGGTCATAATGGTTGTGACCGGGTGGTCATAATGGAAATGACCACCGCTAAAAAATAGTTCGACAAAAAGTTCGAAAAAAAAATTAAAAAAAAAATGGTCATAATGGTTGTGACTGGGTGGTCATAATGGAAATGACCACCGCTAAAAAATAGTTCGACAAAAAGCTCGAAAAAAAAAATTAAAAAAAAAAAAAAAAATACTGGTCATAATGGTTGTGACCGGGTGGTCATAATGGAAATGACCACCGCTAAAAAATAGTTCGACAAAAATTTAGAAAAAAAAATTTAAAAAAAAAAAAAACTGGTCATAATGGTTGTGACCGGGTGGTCATAATGGATATGACCACCGCTAAAAAATAGTGAAATAGTTCGACATAAAAAAAATTAAATTTAATTATAAAAAAAAAACACTGGTCATAATGGTTGTGACCGGATGGTCATAATGGATATGACCACCGCTAAAAAATAGTGAAAATAGTTCGACTTAAAAATTTCGTGGGTAGGAGATGAGGGTAATCCTGTACTTTGATATACATTAAATGCTACTGGGCCCTACGGTAAGTGCTGAAATTGAATAGAACAAAAAGTGCTGCTGTTTTTAATATTATTTTTTTCAGAGGTGCTAAAAGTGAAATTAACCCTTTATTTATTTATAATAGAACTATCTTTAAAGAAAAATGAAATTAAACTACTGTTTTCTGAATTTTTTTTTTTCACATTCCTTTTTATTCCCCTTTTTAGGTAACTTTTTCTCTTCTTCATAAAACTTCTCAATATGAAATACACTTTTTTTTAATGTTAGTTTAGAGAATAGAGATATATAAAAAATATATAAGACCATCTCCAATGTAAATATATGAATGTCAATGTTAAAATTATATTTGTCACAGAAGAAGTGTTGAAATTTGATATGTCATCATATTCCATAAACTAAAATTTTGGAATTTAAATCATTTAAATATGATTATATTATAATGATTACATGAAAAAAATTCCAAGGCGGGCTCAACGAATAGTTATATCTAATGTTAAGAGCCCGTTTGGGGTTATGTTTTAAGATGGGGTTTTACCATCTTAACTCTAAAACTCTCAAATTTACAACTCACTATCTCACTTTTTTATATTAAAAAAATTCAAATTTTAAAGTCCATAACCATAGTTTTAAGCATAAAATAGCAATAATTTCACAATTAACTTCATCGTAAGGTATAGAGTTCGGATTCTCCATCTTCAAATTTAATATATTATTCTTATGATTATTATTACGACTACCACTACTACTACTATAGCTTTGCCCCTCTTATTTTATTTTTATTAGATCAAATCCTTTGTGTGTGTTTGTTTGTTTTTGTTTTTTTTTTTTTCCATTTAAAGATTAACTATTGTCTCTCAAAATTTTTGTTTACATTCTTTTTTTTTTTTTGGTATTATGTAACTTAGCCATTCGTACAAAATTTTTTCTTTTACTTTTTATTAAAGTTTTAAAAATAAAACAAACCCCTTTTCAAATTTTAGTGGATAGATGTCAAAAGTATGTGCAATGTTAAAGCATATAAAAAGTTAAAAAATTAACTTCACAATTTATGTTTTTAATTAATCAGTTAAATCCGCTTAGTTTGGTTTTCCAAATTCAAGAGCGAATTCATTTTAATCTCGTTTTGATCTTGACATGTCAAAACTTTTTAGAATCGTGCCAATTTAATTGGATGTTCTAGTTATACTTCATATCAATTGTTTCATCTCATGATTCAAAGAAAAGAAAACATTGCTAATTATCATATTAAAATCCATTCGTCAAGAATTTAAGTAGTTGATGACAAAAGACATATAATATTCGTGTAACATTGCTTTAAATGTCCACTAAAATTTGTCAGCTATATGTTCGTTTTCACCCACTTTTTGAGGGATTCTTAGTTAGAGAAGAGAACCGTATAAGAGGATATTTCATCAATTGGAGACTAATTATAGGATATCTTTAATATAACCAAAACGAAATTCATCCTTATTTTTGAAGGCGAAGAAAGAAAAAAATTAGTTAACTGTCATGGATAATATAGTAATTTAAGAAAAAACAACTGTCAATTATTTCTTCTACTAATTTTATTTTACCAAAAAAAAAAAAGGAATATTCATGATTAACAAAAAAAAAAAAATACTCACATTTATCCTTCCACCTTCCATCCCTCCTTCCAAGCGCATCTTTCCTGGAAGGAGATCAAAATCTGCTGAAGCACTTTCTCGGAAGTTCATTTGAAGCATTTACAAATTGTAGGTTTTCAAGAAAGTCAAATCCTCACAAGGAATTCGGGGAACATGTGCGATGCATGGAATACATAAATTACAAAAGATAAATATAATAAACATATAATGGGGCATGCTATTAAAATAGTTTAAATACACTTTTGTTGGATTGGTCCGCTACCTAGTGGTGGTGGCAGGTGAGAGCTACGTGATTATGGTAATACAAATGAAAATTTTTTTGAATAATGAAAAAGTAATGGCAACGTGGAAGATTAGAACAAGCCTTGGATAAGGTGTGTAGTGCTCACTTTGGGCAAAGTTTTTGACCTAGACTAGAAACTTGGTGAGCAAGACTTGCTTATGAAAAGTTAAAACACATTTTATGTTAATTTATTAGGAGTGGATCAAAGTTAAGAGTTAATCAAAATTATTATCTAAAGAATAGGACCACGCATTTAGAGCCAGGTCTTTCTTCCTTTTTCTCTCTCTTTCTCTCCACACAACCAACCTCTCAGTCTCCTTCCATATCATTGGGCCGATACCCACACCCACTGAAACCCCTATAGGAAGTTTTCTATCACCAAGCTCAAGCTAGAGGTCTTTCAAAAGCCTAAAGTACTCTATAAAAGGATATTTTATGAATTGGAGACTAGTTGTAGGACGTTTTTAATATTGCCAAAATGAAATTCATCCTCAAGTTTGAATACGAAAAAAGAAAATCAACTAACTGTTGTGGATAATATAGCAATTTAGGGGGTGGGGGGACTATCAATTATTTCTACTTCTTTTATTTTACCAAAAAAAAAAAAAAAAAAAAAGCAATACTCATGATTTCCAATCATATGGAACAACTTGAGGAAAAAAAAAAAAAAAAAAACATCACATTATCCTTCCACCTTCCATCCCTCCCTCCAAACGTATCTTTCCTGGAAGGAGAGCAAAATCGGTTCACGCGTACTCCGGAAGTTCTTTGAAGCATTTACAAATTGTTAGGTTTCAAGAAAGTCAAATCCTCATAAAAAATTTGAGATATATGTGATGCATTAAATATATGAAAGAGTTTTCAATGATTACTCTAATTTTTATTTTTGAATGATCATCATTATTTTAATCATGTGATATATATATAAGATGGTTGTAATAAATTAAATAGTTTGTCAAAAAAAATTATGACACTTATTGAGTATTGAACTTAGAGAGCTTATTAAATATGATTTTAGATGTGTAACTTGCTCTATTGAGGAGTGCTATGGAGCACGATTCTTAGGTTTTCTACGATCCAGGTGTAATCCATTTACATTCCATTTTAACATTTTGTTTCTTCTCTATCCAATACCATTAACACCATCGATCGAATATCACTGACAACCATTCTCTCTCTCTCTCTCTCTCTCTCTTTTTCCCCCTTCTTGAAACAAGTTCTTTCGAACTTTCCCTACAAATTTTTGTTTCCTAATTAAAAAAAATATTTTTATGCTGCATCGATTTTTAATTTTGTTTTCCAACCGCTTCAGCTTTTCTTCAACTCATGCATATTTATTGTATATACAATCTTCTACGAATTGAACTAAACAAACGGAAACCAATTGGGAAAAAGGGGAAATACTAAAGGAAATAAAAGAAAACAAGTGGTTTCAACAAAAAAAAAAAAAGGGCACGAGCCAAAACATCTGATAAACAGTCAGAAATCAAGAAGGTGCAAGGAAAAAACCAAAATAATAATATTAATATTAAAAGAGCACGAACCCCTACGGTGATTCTAGGTATTAATTCCAATTTTTTTAATGAAAAATTATTTAATTAGTCTTTTAGGTTAAAAGGTTGTTTAACCTGCTATGGTAAGTCATATAAAATACCACATCATTAAATGAAGTTAAAACATGCACTCGTCGTAACCACAACATTATATATATATATATATATATATATATATATAATATAATATCTATTTAATTAATCTTTAAGGTTAATAGGTTGTTATGTAATAAAAATTTTGGATTAGGAAATTTTGTGAATTAGAAGTTAAATTCATTCAAATTCCCTAAGTAATTAAAAACTTAGGTTATAATTTTAACCTAAGGTTATAAATGAAGCTATGATTAGTCTTTTGATATGATATGCATATGTGATGTCATAATCATCGTTGTCACATTTTTAAATAATGTGATTAAACCCTATGGTATATGTGATAATTAAATGCAAGTTTATGATGTCACGATTATTGTCATAATAGATAAAGTTTCACAAATTTTATATAAATGTTGGAATTTTAATATTCTAAGCTATGTTTAATTCATGGTCTGACAATTTATAACTGCCTTAAAGTTTTGGTCATCTTACTTGCCTAAGGTAAGTAGAAAGTGAGAATGTCCAATTGATGTAAGTAGTAGTGTTAATTGTCAAATCATCCTGTATTGTAGTAAAGCAATCTTAGTACTGTAGCAAGGGAGAAATAGCAGTATTAAGTTCATCACAGATAGAATTCTTACTGCAAATGGGAAATGCAGTATTAGAAATTTGATATTAATTCTAGACAGATCCGATTTAGATTATCTACTTTTCTTGTAGAAAAGAATTCGACAAAATATATAATAACAATAAAGAATCTTGGAGATTAAGTTTGGTTTACAACACAATATTATATTGATCTACTTTATCAATTTCAAAACTTGGTGGCCAAGTTTCAAGATAGTAGAAATCCGTGATGTTATAGAAATTCATACACTTGATTCATGAATTATTATCATGGGTTTCTTTCATTAATATACTTCTAATGAATTATTTTGATGAATATCAAATTTCAAGATCATGAATGATTGTATATGTATCATCAGTATGATGATGTCGATGATTTAACAATGTTGAGTTTCTCTATTTAAATGAGAAATTATAGATTCATAAAAGATAAGTTGAACGACATATAAATTTATACGAAAAATTTATTATGTCGTATTAGAGGAATAAATGTTAATTTTTGAGAAGAACTCCGATTTTATTAGTAGGTCAATTTGATGACCTTAGTATTTATTTGGTTATATCAATATGTAAGTTTTGAGAGTATGCATGATTGGGAAAATTAATTTTTCATATAGATAGAAGAAGAATGATTAGTATTTACTCTTAGAAAATCCAAAGGTGGAAGATTGATCAAGATTTATGCTTAGATTTAAAATCAATTGTATAGATTTTATGTTAAAGGATCATAGACAAATTAATTGCCAAGCTTTAGATGATAAGTGACCAATGAGAACTTAAGATAAGGATTGGTATGATGGAAGATCCAATGGATGAGAATAACGACGATAACCTTTGATCAATGGTGGAAAAATTGGAAGAAAGAAAAACAAAATAAAAATGAGCAAACCAAAGGGGGATCCGGATTTTGTGATCAAAAGCAAGAAGAAATTTGAACAAATGAGAAAAAAAAGAAAGTGGTGCATGCATGCAACCTTATGTAAGAGATGTCATGGATTGTTTTGGCAATTTGACATAAAGAAGAGACAAGTGAAAGTGACCCCTAGTCTCCACTTTGTTGAATAAAATTTTCACACCAACTCCCTCCCATAAGTGGTGGGAATGCAAGGGGAGAATCAGCCAAAATTTTTCCATTTTTACCCCTTAACATGCAGCTCCTTTAAACCAAATGTTGACTGAAAATAAGCCCCCAACATCTCATTTTATTCTCACACAAATTAAGCTCAAAAACCCTAGCTTCTATAGCCACCACCAAGCTCAAAACAAAAAAAAAAAAAAAAAAAAAAAGAACCACCAATACTATTCTCTATCTCCAACACCCCTATAGCACCCTCCTCCGTCCATTTTCAAGCTCCAAGTAACCACGTTACTAAGTTCGAAGAAGTGTGAAGTGGAGTTACAGGACGTGTTACTAGCGATAATCTAGTAGTATGCTTTGTGTTTTAGTCATTTTTGGAGAACTAAAGCATGATGTTTAGTTAAAATCTTAATGTTAGGCTTCTTCTTACCTAAGAAAAGTTTTGAGAAGAACTTTGGAGGTCCAAAATCTTAAGGCACGCATAAAGCATTTATGTAAAATCCATTAACTTTGTTAGAGTTTATGGTTATTGTGGTAATATGACATGCATTCGAAACTTGATATGAAAAATAAATTATATGTAAGATTCTATAGAGGATAAGTTTCATTATATGTAAGATTCTATGTGCATTTGAAATTGTAACACAAAACTAGAGAGAAAAGGAACCTCTGGGGTATAGTCTAGCCACGTGTTTTATGTACTCCAAATCTTTAGTCTCAAAATTTTAGATTATAAGTTATAGATCTTAAAACTATATTCTTTACGATTTCCAACAAGGTATTATGCGCCTTGAACGGATAAATATATAGTTTTTGGTGAATTTTAAAATTTAGACTACGAACCGAGAGTTTTTCCTGAAATCCTATACTACCCATGGTTTTGGATATTTTGGGTTAGTAAACCATAATATTTTACAAAATCATTCTTAGTGTATGAATTAGACACTATAAGCTTTCTAATTACATATCTTTTGCCTTATTTGGACTTGTAAATGAATATTTATGATTTTTCTAAATTTACCTATGAATCTGAACATATGGTGCATACGTGATACCAATAGTAATGAAACCTAAGTTTACGGTATGCAATACTCAAACACTAAAGGAAATAACTTTATGGCTATAAAGTAGATATCTCAAGCTTCAAAATTAGTTAGTATGCGTTTAAAACGAATATGTATAAAATTTTAATAAATCACATAATATTATATTGTAATTTGGTAAAATAAAATTTCACCATAAAATATTTAGAAAAATGTCTACATTAATGTTTGAAATGCTTGAAATCTTGAAAAAAAAGTTATAAAGACAAATTTTGGTACTTCAAACTTTCTAACGAGTTATCAAATGTCTAAAACGAGATTATACTCAAATTTAAATAAATCTTACAAATTAAAATCTCACACTAACAAAACGATTAAACATTAAAATGTGATATAAAGGTAAGTCATAATATATGAACATATTTGTATGACTAAATAATGTTAAAAACCCTAACTTTATGAAGCTGAATCACAAGTTTTAAATGGACTAAAATAAAGTACACTAGAGGATTACTGGACATATACCAAGAGACTATCATAGTCTAACTAAACGATCATAGCTAATGGGTTAGGCCTTACAAGCCCAATACTAGATGGAAGGTATACACTTAGATGACTCCTTATCACATTGATTGATTAATTAATTAAGAAATGAATAAATTAATAAAGATATAACAAAATGTAACTATGCTAAGAAAGTTAATTTGTAAGTAATAAAGTAATTAATTAATTAATTATAAGAGCTAATAAGTGATAATTAGCTGTATAAGTAAGATTATTATATTGAGTAACTACATAATTATAATACATGATTAATTAGAGATTAATTGATCATTAATTATTGATATAATTGATAATATAACTATGGATGATTAGGCAGAGATAAATCAAAAATTAATTATTAGAATAATCTAATTATTAATTAAAAATATGAGAATTAATAATTGATAATTATTATATAAGATATAATATTTAAGTAACATAATTAAATTATTAACGATATAATTATTAATTAGTCAATTAAAATTATGTAATTTAATTATAATTATTCAATTAAATAAAGTAATAATTAACTACTACTTAATTAATTAATCAATTAAATAAAATTAAATTGAATTAAGTATCATTAAATTAATTAAATAATAATTAATAGAAAATTTATTTAACACTTAATAATTAATATAAATTAATTGTTAAGGTTAATTATGATATAAGTAAATTAAGCTTACTTTAATTTATAACATAAATAAATAAATGAATAAAGTAATATAATCATGATTCTATCAAATAATGAGATATTGTTTAATTATGACAATTTCTTAAACTTGCGTAGTAGAAGGTACAACTCCGGAAGTTTAAGCACATAAGATAAGTAAGTACAAATCTTATCTACAACATGGAACAAAATGTTTTTTTTTTGCTGATGCTCTACATTTGCTATGATTTGCCTTGATGATGTGATGAGTATATGACTTATATGTATTGATTTGATTAAGCATTTGACGTGCATAATTTTTTTTATACTAGTATGATCGACATGCCTTGCAGATGTTTATACCATAATGATATATGCATAGTGACATATAAATCTTCACATTGTCATAATTAATAAGAAGGAGGCTAACGAAAGATAGGAATAAGTGTCGTATCAACCTCTAATTAGTAAGAGGATATGATAAGAATGAAAGCTATAAGTTATGACATTGGAGGTGGTTGGAGGGTCGCTCCCTTAACTCCACATTGGTTGCATGCATATAGGTATGACATATGGGTTCTTAAGTCAACAAGATATATATATATATATATATATATAATGAAGCATAATTGAACATACATAAATCACATGCATTTTTTAACATTCATGTTGTTACGCTTGATGATATGATTTTATGAAAATGTTTTGTAAGGTATTGTTTGAACTTGCTGAGTGAAAGCTCATAAGCATGTGTTCATACTATATAAGTAACGCGGGTAGGTAGCCTGCCACTTAGATGTTTGCTGGATTGACGAATCTGTGCGGAGGCGCTGAAGGAAGAAAGTGAGATACCACCACGAACTTAATTTCTGTATTTAGACTTCTTAATTTTATCTTGTTTCGACTATATTTATAACTATATTTTTAATATTTTGGTACTACTAAACTAGTAGGAGAACTTTACGAGAAAAAGACTTTAGAGTATTTCCTTTGAACTCACATGACATTATAGTTTTTTAAATATTATCTAAGTACGAATTTGAATATGATATTTATTATTTAGAAATTTTAATTTCCTTAATTAAAATTTTAGTTTATTAAACTCTTCAAGTACAAATATAATATGTAAAAAAAAATGTATTTTTGGAACCTAATATAAATAAGTGTAAAGACTAAATAAATTAAGAATAAGTAAGTTAGATAACGGTCCGAAAAATGGAGCCGTTACAAAATTTGTACTATGCAGGTTTTCCTCAATATAGAAACTTGGAGATTAAGTTTGGTCTACAATGCAAGATTATAATGATATACTTTATCAATATCAAAACGTGGTGGCCAAGTTTCAAGAAAGTAGAAATCTGTATTGTGTAGGTTTTCCACAGTATAGGAAATTGGGATTCGTGCTAGTGGTAGATAGAGGAAAATATTGTTGGGGTCCATATGCAAATCGAGATTTTATCTGCTTAGGATAATATCTAGGAATATCCATATTTTCTTAGATTTAAGAAAATTGGAATTTCCGATCTAACGGTTGAATGGAGATAAGACCAAAGAAATCAAGGGCTAAAAATTGGCAAGATCATGTGGTCTTATCTTGCCCAAAATGGTGCCAACATTGGCCTAGAACCAAGCTTTGCTTCTGCCATTCACCATAACCAATTTGTGCAATGGTCATAAGAGATTAGACTATACCATGCAATGATACACCCATGCTTATGCATTTTGACCAAAAGATTAGATTACCATTAAATTTAATTAAAGTGCCTTAAGCGTGTGGAAAAGATTGAGTCAAGGGTGAACAACATTAGTCAAGTTAACCCTTGATCATCATTAGTGTGGGTCTATAAACAGGCCATACTTATCTTCTATTTTAACCTTCAACTATTTTACCACATAAGAGAAATTCACTCTAACTCTTTCTATTTTCCCACACTTTCTCTCCCAGCTTCCCACTAGCCAAACTCCACCCTTAGTTCTCAAAGAACCCAAAATTACTCTCCACGGTGTCCTAAACCTTATTTTGGAGGAAAAACAACCTCGGAGGTAGTAATTTCTCCACTCGTCTTTGCGTTTTGCTCTCTTTAAGTTTCGGTATTTTACTTAGAAAATTTGTCTTTTGTGTTTAGTTGTCGAAGCGTTTCAAGAGTCTCGTTGGAGACCACATGAGGTATAATCCCTAAGCTTTGTTTTGCTAAGATTTTGAATATGTTTAAGTATGGTTTTTTTTTTTTTCTCTAAATTTTTTTAGTGTTAGTGATTTGATTATTTGTAGATCTCTATGTTTTGGCTATGGATATGGTATGATTATGGCTAGTTATGTTTTTATGTTTGTTGAGGACAAAAATTTTTGATAACGAACTCAAAACGACATTTTTAGATTGTGATTAACTTTGTTAAAAAATTTGGGCTAAAATGGGTTTTTAAGAGTTAAAACCACTAAGAGGAATTTTAAGAAAAATATTTTGAAACATGGATTATGGAGTCTAAAAATGTTGTGTGTGTTCGCAAACAAGAAAATATGCTCTCTCAATAAAGATTTTGACATTTCAAACAAAAACAGTCAAAGTCAATTTTTAACGGTGACTTTTGGATTTTTAAGAAAAAGGACCCCTTAACGAAAGAATCGGATACCATCGAAACATAAGTTTTAGATAACGGAAAAAAAGAATGGCTTGCATGAAGAAATTTTGTTCAAATCCTTACTATTTAAAAGAATGATTTTTCAAAGAAAAATTTGAAAGAAGGAAAACAGGGGAAAACAGTGTAATTTCCCAGCCACAGCACTGGGCTGCAGCACCCATTCCTGGCACTGTAGCGCCAGCCCCATGGACCCAGCAGCATCGTGGCACTGGCATGGTGCTGCTGTGATGTTGCATTTGTAGAGAAACTGGCACTGCAGTGCCAAGCAAAAAAAAAAAAAAAGATTTTTAAAAGATAGTTTTAATATTGAAAAGTATATGGTATTTTTCTATAATAAGATATGTTTTTAGAAAAAATATGGATTTTAAGCTATAGTATCAAAATGATAGTTTTGATATTAAAAAGGAGAATATGAAATTGGAATTTAATTCCAATTTTCTATAAGATTGGTAAAGATTATTTTAAAGTAATTTCAAATAAGTTTTAAGGAAGATTTTATATGATTAAATAAGGATTTTAAAGTAAGGTATCAAAATTTATAATTTTGATATAAAGTTAGAAAAGGGATTAGTTTTCCTAATCCAACCTTTGCGAAAATAATTAAGAAAATTATTTCAAATTTAAGAAACATTGTAACCATATAACCAACATTAGTAAGGAATTAATTTAGATTAATTCCTTAGTTTTCTTTTTATAAAGTATCCAGATGAAACTATGTCTTGAGAGTATTAAATTAATACTCGTAATGTATATGTCTTTCAGGATGAAAATTTGACCGTAGTCTAATTTAAAGATGCGGATACACTGTGCGGAAGGTAAGTACAAACCTCGCATATGGTATAAAAATTGTAATTATTTTCGTAATGTTTGGATCAGGCACATGTCATGCTAGGATTATGTGACTTAAATCCATGATGATGACAAGATAGAAGTATGCCATGCTATGTTATGAAACTATACCACACTTTTATAATATGTAATCTCTTACACTGATGCTATGGATTACAAACATGCCATACTTGTACACTTATGCCATGTTTACACCAGTGCCATATTTTCATTTTTTGCTATGGTTTTATTAATATTATTGATCTAATATCATGTCATTGCACAAGAACCATGACTAGTAAAATCATAATTTATAAGCGTTAGTCTTAGACCAATTCTTGGAATAAGGCTTTTAATAAGAATATATATGTTGATAGGCATACTCAATTTCAGTTTGGTAAAGACTAAGACTAATATATAGAATAGGAAGGCATTGCACCAGAATCCTTTAGAGGGTGGAGGAATTTAATTTATTTCTGGTTTGAAAATTCTGGATTTATTCTCATACTTGTTAGAGACCTTGTAAATCCTAACTTTTTGTGGAATGCATGCATTAGGTATGTACACATAGGGGTCCAAACATAAGTTAAGATAAGAAGTTCATAATGGAGAGTAAGACTTGAATAATCGAGAATAATTGGATTACGCTTATTTTCAATAATGAACAATAGCCAGATCATGCATCCTTATGTGCCATATTCTCTATGTTGTTATTTCTACAAGATTATATTTGTATTTGTTGGACGAAAGCTCATAAGATATGTTCATACTATAGATAAAAAGCCCGTAGTATAATAGATGATGAGGCATTGCGGACATAGGCGATGAGGATGTGGTGTGGGATATCACTATGTAGATATTTCCGCAAACACATTTTGATTAATTATGGATATGTTATGTTTATATAAATATATATATATATATATATATATCCAGGAATTGCTATATTTATATGGATGATGATAAGATATATATGTATGTACACATATATCTAGAAATATATGTGTATATATCTATATGGATAGTGCATTAGTGTGTATGTCAATATATAAGGTTGATCTTAAATCCGGTATCGGATAGTATACAATAATGTAAATTTCAATTACTAGGAATGTTCATTCATGTGGAAAGAAATATAAAATAAGTGAAATTCACAATCACTCTCAGTTACATTTTTTTTTTTTTGCATGAATTCACACTTCTAGTAACTGAAGTTCACATTATCGGGTATTATATAATACTAGATATAAGACTTGGTGTGTGGATATATATATATATATATATATGGGATTGTTATATATATATATATATATATATATTATGTTATTGAAACTATGAAGTAATTACGATGAACTTAGTTTGCCAAGTTAATGTTTAAGTAAGTAAGTCAGCAAGCAAGCAAGCATGATAGTTTGAAAATTTTATTTAAGCTAAGATTGGCATATTAAAATATATGTTTTTAGTTTTCAAAGCTAAGTAAGATAAGATGCTTTATGATTAAGAAAGTTTAAAGCATTTTAATGTTCAAGTATTTTGAGATGTTTGATTTAAAAATATGTTTTAAAAAAGAATTATTCTGAAAATTTTAAGATTAAGATTAAAATTAAGTGACTTCAAGTAAGTTTATGATAAGTAGTGATTAGTAATGGCCTACAAATACTACAAGAATTTTGATTTTTTATTACCAAAAATTTGGTAGTTAAAGTCCTATTTTGATAGTAAAAGTTTTTGCTATCAGAAAAATTTGGTAGCAAAAGGTCAGTCGCAGAAATTATTTGTTATCAAATTTTTGGTAGCAAAAAATTTTGTTACAAAAAACTTTTTTGCTAACAAATTGTATTTGGTAGTAAAATATATGATATTCCGTAACCAAAAAATTTGGTAACATAAGGTTTTTGGTAGCAAAAAGTATGACATTTCGGGCACCAAAATTTTGATAGCAAAAGGTATGAGATTCAATTACCAAATATTTAGTAACAAAAGATATTTGGTAGCAAAAATATGAGATTTAGACCAAATTGTTTGGTAGCAAAATATATTTGGTAACGAATTGCACAAGATTCTGTGACCAAATTTTTTGTAACAAAAAAAAAAAAAGAGATTTATTGACCAAATACTTTGGTAGCAAAATGTATTTGATAGCGAATTATATAAGATTCTATTACCAAATTTTTTATAGTAAAAGATATTCGGTAACGAAAAATATGAGATTTAGAGACCAAATTTTGGTAGTATAATGTATTTTAGTAATAAATATACGAGATTCAGATACCAAAATTTTGATAGCGAATTCTTATGTTTTAATCACCAAATATTTGGTAGCAAAAAAGCAGAAAAATAAATTTCTGCTACCAAATTTTTTTGGTCATCAAAACTGAAACAGTTTTATATACCTGTATTTTTTTCCCAAATATATATATATATATATATATGAAAATCAACTTTAATAAGCAAATACCAATTATTAACTCAAGCAAAATACAAAATATCTCTAAATATCTAAAAGCATATTAGAATCCAAACAAAATACTAAAATAATCATACTTGAGCAAATCTAAACACTAACAGTCTACTAAATATTGAACTAGTAAACACCTAGTCTTGCATGAATATAAAGATATAAGAAATGGTACTTTGTGGTCGGAACAGATCGCGACGTCAACAATACTACTATAAATCCATTGCCTACTTTATGTATAACAAACCTAATACATATCATATAAACCTAAGAGCTAAATAACTAAATATATTTGTTTATAGAAAACATATTATTGTTACAAATTTCGTATCGAACATAGTTATGAAAAACTATTAAAAAAATTACAAGCACAAAATACGAGGTTATAAAGTTTCTTAAAGATTTGCTACCAATCATAGCTTTTGGTAGCAAAAAATGGCTTTCTGTCACTCAAATATAAGTTTGGTAGCAGATTCTTACTTTTTACTACCAAAATTTGATAGCAAAATATCATATAATTTGCTGCCAAATTTTAGTTTGGTACCCAAAAATATATATTTTGCTACCAAATATTGGTTTGGTAGCCAAAAAACAAATTTTCAAAAGTGAAAAAAAGTTATAATTTGATAACAAAAGTTTAGTTAAAACCATTTTAAAATTTTGATGACTTATGATTTCCTTAGATACAAGAAGAGTCTAAGTCTGAATCATGTATGTAGATATGAAGCTCATGATCTGAATTGAATATCAATATATATTTGAGTTATCAGTTAATTAGATACGAGACTCAGTAATAGTTTACTTAGTCAAGCATGAGGCCTTTTTGAGAAAAAGGGCAGAATAAGGATTTATAATTTTTATTCCAGTCAAAGTTTGACCAAGTTGACTTTAGGTTTGACTGAGATGGTACTACAGTATAATCAGCAGTATGGAAATTATACTGTGAAAAACCGTCATTACGGATGAAGAAGTAAGAATAAGGTATGGGATTGCTCTAGAATAATCAGGAATTATATCTGGAGTAATGAGGACTTAGTAGTTTTGAGTCTTAAGAAAAATTTATATGTAGCCCAGTTAAGTGAAGATGAATTCTGGACTATAATCCAGTATGACAGTACTGTTTTTAGTGAAAAACAGTATTGATATTATCTGAGTTAGTAAGGAAATGGATTACATAATTATATTAAGGGATTTTTGGAATCAAGTAGATAATTATGTATGAATTGGAAGCCAAGTGGCTCCATCATATCCGGCCACCTTCAGGGACTAAAGTGCAAATATTTTGTCCTTAGGGATCAAAGTGCAATTTTAAGAAAAGTAGGTAATGATGGACAAGTATGAAATTTTTGAATTATGGAATTTATGGATATTCCTAACTAAGCCTCCAACTAGGCCAATGGTTGGTTACAAAATTTAGTTAGCTTGGTTACATTGGAACAAGCAATTAAATTATAAATAAGTATGGAAATGTTTTTGGTTGGTTCAAGCCAACACATGGCCGGTTGTCATTGGATGCTTGGTGAGCAAGCAATTGCCTTGGTGAGGTAAGCTTGATGAGGTAAGTAAGGTGAGGTAAGCTTGGTGAACAAGTAACTTGGCCTCCAAGGCCTTCATCATTTGAAAGCTTAGAGGTATTATTCTTGAACCTCTAACTAAGATTCTCATTAAGTTTGGTTTATGGGATTTATGTGTATTTCAATTTGGGTTTGTAAGAGCATAAGCTCAATCTTCCTATTTTTCATGTTATGGTTTTTGTATGGTTAGTATATGTTAGATCTAGATTTAGGTGAGTGTGATTTGGTACATGACTGTGATGTTATGTGCTAGATAGCTTGTGGTATGTGTGTGTATACCTATTAGATATTTGTTATATATCCCCACATACTCAAGAATGATGTAACATGAATGGAAATGAGAATAAGAATGTATGTTGCATGTAGGGTTCAAGAAAACCCTAAAAATCCTAGTTTGGTGAAGATCACCATATGGATTTGCATGAAGTATTGTATGAATAAGAAATGAATGCATGATAGTGAAAACGTTAGTAACGCACTGCATGCTTGATGTAGGCTCACGGTTTTAACCGTTGGAGATAGTGTGTGCATAATTTTACGTAAGAACCAACCAAAACCAAAACTGCCAGTTCAGATCAAAACTGGGCAATAATCTGGAAATAGAATTTTGAGGCCTTTAAAGGCCAAATTTTAGGAAAGTTAAAACTGTAAAGTTGTAGAAAATGGAAAACTCTAGGGGGTAGCATGGACGATTTTTAAAAATAAAGCCCTAAAGGCCTCTGTTTTTATGAAACCCAAGCCCAGGTCTGCCTAGACCCTGTGCACGGCCAACCGGATTCAACCAGGGACATAAACAAGTTAAAGGCAGAATTATGTTTGAGTAAAACATAAAAGTTTAGGATTTTCGAGATCTACAATCTTCATGAAGAAAGATTTTTCAAATTCTGAACAAATTATTAAGATAAAATTAGATCTTAAAAACTGTGCAGGAAACAGGAAATTCCTGCACAAGATTTTTAGAAAACAATGCATAAGTAGGAAATTCCTACATATGCATTGATAACCAAAGTTTATGGGACTGTTTTAAGTAGTTTATAAAAAAAGGGTTAAAATTTACTAAACAAGGATTGAAAAAGAAGACAACCAAGAGTAACCAAGATGGTTACCAACTTTAAAATGGGTTAATAATTAGGGTTACTCATAGTAATCATATAAGGAAACCTAAGCTATTGAGTTAGGCCTACAACCCATGGTTAGCAAAAGTAACCTAATGAGGTATGATTTAAAAGTAACCGGGCCTTAGTAACTCAATAGGGTTTTAATCTAGATATGACTTGGGCTTATGCCCAGGGTTACACATAGTAACCTAATCAGATATTAATTATTATTCAAGTTTGATTAGGTCTAAAACCCGAGGTTATCTATAGTAACCTAATAGGATTGGGCCTTGAACCCAAGACTTCTTTAAGTAATCAGACAAGATAATGTTTGATTGAGCCAGGTACCCCAGGGTTACATCTGGCAACCAAATAAGAGATCATGATAGTATGTGGGAGACATGTAACTAGGGTTACTAATGAATACTGATTAAGGATACCAGTATTGAATGTAATGATTTACGGTAAGATAAGATGATCCTTATCTTACATCTTTTGTGAAAACAGGAATTAAACCTGTTGATGTGTCTTGTTGGAACATTAAACCAAGAGCATAGGATATCAGGTAAGTACAAACCTCACCTACAGTATGGAAAATAATAAATACTATTTTCAACTATGACATGTTTTCATGTATACCGTGATATGCCATGTTATGCCAAGATATGCCATGCTATGCCATGATATGTTATGTGTATGTATATGTTATGGTTGATATTATATTATGATATAGTGATATCATGATGCATGTTCACCAATATTAAACCACATGGTAAGAACATGATTTTAAGTCATAAGATAAGACAAACAAGGTGTCGTACCAACCTCCCGCCAGATCGTGAAGGATTATCCATGTTTCAAGTTCAAGATGTTAAGACTTTCCACCAGATCGTGAAGGGTTATGAATATGATTCCCAGATGTAATAACTAAATTTTCAACGTCACGATTTCTTGTATAGAAATTTGAGTTATACCATGATGGTATTTATGAAAGAGCCCGATTAAGGGTTTTTATTGAGTTTTGTGAGTTCATATGATTTTATAAGACTAAAAAATGATTACTTAGCCAAGCATGTGACCTTTTGGGTTAAAAGGGTAGAAAAACTCTATGATTTTATGTTGGTCAAAGTTTGACCCGAAAATCAAAGTTGACCAAAAAGTCAAAGGTTGACTAGAAAGGTCAAATGTATGACGACACTGAAAAATATTAAGCAGTATGGGATAAATACTGTGAAAAATCATTTTTACAGACAAGATAGCATGAATTAGATTTAAAACTACCATAGAAAAATCAAGCACATTAAATAGGATATCAAAGGCCAAAAGGGCTTTAAGGAAAAAGAAAATTTTTGTACAGTCCATTTTTACACAGATAAATTTTGGACTGCAGTTCAGTATACAGTACTGCGTATTAGTGAACACAGTATTGGAAATATCTATTTTGGCATAAAAGTGGAATGCCTATTAAAGAAAAAGGCAAACAAGCCTTAATGATGCTTACATCTTTTAATCCCAAAATTATGACATCATTAAGGAATTAAGCAAATTATGGAAAGTATTATGGAGTGTTCTAGACAAGCCATGGCCGGCCACCTATGCATCCTTTTGTGCAATTTCTTGCTTCTTTAGGGACTTTTTGGTAAATTTAAGAAGTTTTCCCACACTTATAAATAGTTGTGAGGTGGTGGTCATTTATGTTCACAAAATTTGGAAAATCTAGCAAAACCTTGCCCATTTTTCCTCTCAAAAACCGAGCATAGGGAAGCTAAGAGAGAAGAGAGAAAATCAAAAACTCGAAAAGGAAATTTAAGGGGAGTGGTCGGATTTGAGCTAGAACACAAGGAAAAGTTTGGAAAAATTTTGGTATCCATTTGAGGCCAAAGGCCCGGTTATGGGAGAGAAAGAAAGGGAAAGAGAAAAGTGAAGAAAGGAAGTGTTGGAGGGTGGCTGGACTTTGTTGAAGCAACCACCAAGTGACCAAAAAAATAAAGGAGAAAGGGAGAAAAGTGGACCAAACTCCTAGCCTAGCCTTGTGTTCAATCAAGGTAATCTCCCTTAGCCCTAAGCTTTTTAATTTAAGCTTCAATTTGAAATTTAGGTGTATTTCAAGTTGGATTTGTTAGTGCATAAGCTCAATTTGATTTATTGCCTAAGTTTAGAAAAATTAGGTTTTTGTGCTTGATTAGGTTTAAGGGTGGTTTGCTTTATAAGCTTTGCATGGTTTTATACTTATGCTTGCTTAATATTATGGTTTGTATGCTAGATATTTGATAAATGTTGTATGTACCCAAATAGGTTAAGCATGATCTAGAATGCCATGATAGGTTGCTAGATTATAGTTTGAATGATTTGTGCAACCTAGAATCATGCAAGCTTTTGTTGATCCAAAATCAATAATGGTTTGCATGGTTATGATTTAAATTGTGTTTAATAAAACTTTATATTAAAAAAGCACTGCATGTTTGATCTTAGGCTCCCGTGGTGGCTAGTTGAGTTAGATTACGCGATTAGGACGTAAAACCAACTTAAAACAAGAAAATTGCTAATTTGGGTAAAAAACTGGCCAGTTTTCTGGATAGCCAGTTTTGAGGCCTTTAGAGGCAGATTTTGGGAAAACTTAAAACATGAAAGTTGTAGAGAAGAGTTTTCCCTAGGGGGCAATATGAATAATTTTTCAAAAGAAGCTCCAACGGACTCGGTTTTGACAAAAATCCGAGCCTGACAGTGCCCAAACTTCATGCACGACCAGGTGAGTTCAATAAGATAAATGAGTGGGTTAGAGACTGATCTGGGTCTCGAGTAAAACACGAAAGTTTTAGGATTTCTCAAGATCAAAAAATTTCATCAAGAAAACTTTTTCAGATTCGACTTAGATTTTTAAATAAAATTGGATTTCTAAAACTGTATAGGAAATAGAAAATTCCTACACAGGATTTTCTAAAACAGTGCAGGAAAAGGACATTCCTGCACATACACTGACAAATTAACAGTAAGAAACTGTTCCAAAGGCAGTTTCTATCATTTAATAATTTTTACAAGACCCACTCATAATATTTCAAATTTTGATATGATAAACATGATTTTTTTGAAGAAAATAAACATAAAACCCTAAGTTTTTCTAAACAAAGAAAAATAAGTTTTGAACCAAGTTTTGGTAAACAATAACCGGAAAGGATACCGAGTTATTAGATTGAGCCCAAAGCCCAAGGATTACCCAATGTAACCCAACAAAATATTAAGTATGTTGGTTGGGCCTAAAAACCAGGGTTACTTAGAGTAACCTAATGGGATGTGTTTTTTTAAAAAAAAGGCTTAGGCCCAAGATCAGGAATGGTAACCTAACACTATTTATGTATGTAAGGCTTAGGAGCCAAGGTTACTTTAAGTAACCTATCAAGTTACGCTCTAAGTATGATAGGCCCTAAACCTTAGGGTTATCAGTGGTACTGAGAAAGTATCAAGCGTTGTGTAGGGGGACATATAACTAAGATTAAGTATGAATGTTGGTTTAATCACCAACATTTTTAATCCTTACCTATGTCCTTTGGAATAGCAGGAGGTAGCCTGCTGTGGTATCCTGTCTTGGAACAACATATCATTGGACTTAGTGAACGAGGTAAGTACAACGCCGCCTACAGCATAAGCTTTTTGTTGTGATACTTACCCAAGTATGATCGATGGATATTATGGTATATGATGTGATGTATGTTAGAATTGTTTGATGCTAGGATATGTTGTGAGGTATGGTATGATGATGCTATATTAATTGATATGCTATGTTATGATTATGGTATATCAAGTTCATGATTATGACTTATGTATGAGTGACATCATGAGGCATGTTTACTAATTCTTAAGTAAGAACAAGATTAAGTATGAGATGATGAAAAGTAAGTATGATGGTAAGCAAGCTTGCCTGTGTCGTATCGACCCGCTCGTAGATCGGGTTCGGTCTATGGTTTAAGTTGGACTGGGCTGGCCATCCCAACCACTCCATAGCTGCGCACCACGATACGTACACTTATGTTAAGGGGCCCATAAGTAAGTTAAGTTAAGATAAGCTATGAAAGTATGTTATGAAAGAATAAGTAAACATAATGAATCATAAATGGTTCATGCATGATTATGTCAGACTAAGCTATGTTATGTTGAATTAGGTTATGATTTGTATTGTTTGTTGTCGCGGATGTTTATGTTGTACTTGCTAAACGAAAGCTCACGTCTTATGTCTATGCTGTAGGTAAGCAACCTATGGGCATTTTTTGATACAAGATGGCGAGCGTGGCAGGGCGAGCTGTGAAATGTGGGATCTATAGCCACTACGCGTTTTGTTCTTTTATGTATATTATTTGGTATTCGAACATCGTTATTTAATCATCGTATATGCGCTCTTACGCTTGTATAAAAAAAAATTTCCGCTATTTACGCTAAGTAAGTAAGTAAGTAAGTATGTATGTATGTATGTATGTATGTATGGTAACGTCCTGTGCTAAGCGGGTCGTTATAGAGTTGGTATCAGAGCGGTTTCCTGCTATTCGATTTCACATTATGCCTGCCATCGCCACCATCATTGTAAGTGATTTTTTTTTTGTTATGAGTAAATATTTATTATGTGATTATGTTATGATAGACACGATGACATAGATCTCGCTCGAATAGACGAGAATCGAGATGCAGTGACGTCATTTTATGAGTCGCGTCCCCAGTTATTTGATGGTACGATACGGACAGTACCAGTAACGGCATGGCTGTATGATATGGAGCTGATTTTCTGTCTCTGTCATATCTAGACTCGATTACAGGTTTCTTTAGCCAGCCGGTGTTTTGCCGCAGACGCTCGACTGTGGTGGATGACACTGGGCGAGCGACAGATGCCGAGTCGCACATGGGCACATTTCCGTACGTTAGTGATTGCGCATTATGGACCAGTACTGGAGGAGGGGGTGGGTGTACCACATCGTGATCCCGAGATTTATAGAGATATGCATCATACCCGATACCTCAGTTACGTAGCTGATTGACACGCTTATCCGTAGGAGATGATGAGTCACTACTGTTGTCGATTCCAGGAGGTGATGTTGCCTCATATCCCACAGGAGTTGCACAGCCCTGAGTTGCAGGCATTGGTGATTCTTCGGAACGGATTGCCTCTGTAGATCCGACAGTATGTTCCCATTCTATATTTTGTATGACGGTTGGGAACATGATCGATGATATTCTAGGGGCTGAGGCCGTTGTACATGCTATGTAGGCTGTTGATATTGTGGGTGGTCACCAGGCACCAGTTGATGACGCTGGGATAGGAGAGCCGTTTTTTTAGGCGGGTCCAGTTTTTCCCGAGGACCCGATTCCAGTAGTCCCATTACAGGAGGTGCCGCCACAGAGGTGGGTGCCGATAACTTTGATTCCGTTGAATTCATAGTTGCTCCGGAGGACCAACCGGAAGATCCCCCGATCATCGACATCTCCAATGACGATGAGGAAGATATGAAGCCAGAGCCAGAGCTAGAGCATGCAGGCTGGATTGAGGACGATGAGGATATAGGTGATTTTGACAATGACCCAGAGGAGATTTTGTTTGAGGGCAGAGATGGGGAGTCAGACTCCGATGCATCCTTTGTGGTTACGATAGAGTATATAGATTAGGACGACCGTGTATATCTTTTTGATGTGAGGACTAACGTGTACTAGCTTATTCTTTTTTACAGTAGGCCTATACTTATATATGATGGTAAAGTGTTAGATACTTCCATCGTGATTTTTTTGCCCATATATGTACAATATGCTGTATCAAAAATGTATTTACGGTATTATAAATATGATGTACTTTTTCTAAGAATACAAAAAGACAATTCAAGTATGAAGTATTATGTTACGATATGATTATAAAAGTCATGTTACGATATGTTATGAGTATGAATGATATGATAAGTATGTGATATGATACGATGATACAATTATGTTATGGTATGATTACGTTATGATATGACGTATTATGCTACGATATGATAAGAAATGCATGAAAGAAAGGATATTCCTAGTATGATAATATCTTTTCTTATGGTTTGATAGGAACTAGAAAATGGTTTGATAGTCGAACGATACCCGTAAATCTGCTAGATCTCGCAACCGTTGTAGCAAATTTGTAACGGCAGCTGTTAGAACAGCAACGAGAAACAGATAGACTGTGAAAGTAGTTAGCTCAATTAAATCGGAGACCTCGGGCTGATAAGGTTCCTCCTTAACATGATAGAGTACTTCCGGTACCAGGTGTTCAACCAGAGGTCCAACCAGAGATTCCTCAGAATTTTGAAGTTCCGTTAGCGGTCGCTGGAGTTCCAGTGAACCCACCATTAGTACGGGAAGATTTATTGTATGAACGATTTAGGCAAATCAAAGCGCCTGAATTCGAGGGGCCGACTGACCCGATAGCCGCGGACAATTGACTGATCGATATCCAAGTCATCTTGGACTTTATGAGGCTCTCGGAACAGGAAAAGGTTCTCTATGCTTCCTTCGTTCTCAAGAAAGACGCTAGACACTGGTGGATGACTGTCCAGATGCGTCGAGATGTTACAATCATGAGCTGGCAAGACTTCGTGACGGAGTTCCGTACTATGTACTATAACAGAGAAATCCTTGCTGCTCAACAAGATGAGTTTGCAAATCTTAAACAAGGGTCAATGACAGTAATGGAGGCTGTCAAGAAGTTTGAGCAGTTAGCCCGTTTGTGCCCGGAATTGGTGCCTAATGAAACGGAAAAAGTCAGAAGAATGATAAAGATGTTCCGGACCGATATTGCCAAGCAAGTGAGTGCTGACAGCAGCCCACCTACCCTGGTTTCTAATTGTGTAAGTCGAGCAACAAGAGTTGAATATTGGATAAACCAGGACAAGGAAGCAATGGCTCAAATTTTTAAGGCAAAGAAGGAGGAAAAAGCCGTGGTGAAGCAGTACAGCCCCGTTAGAGTTTTGAGATAAACCAGAAAGGCCAAACTAGTAGCCCTGCCCAAGGTTCCAAACATTTTGGGAGGAACAAGAGAAAAGAAATTTCTCTGGTCAGGGTTAACAAAAGAATTACCCTCAAAAGAAGAATAATAGAGGAAATGAGCGTAATAGCACTGACTACCCGGTGTGTGCTAAGTGTGGGAAGAGACACCCGGGAATATGCAGAATGGGGTCAAATGCCTGCTACCTGTATGGCAAGGAGGGGCATTATGTGAAGAACTGCTCCTTGAACAACCAAGGTCAGAATCCTCTGTATCCAGGCCGGAACACCAATAGCCAGCTACATGCAGTCCAAGCAAGACTTAAAGGACCCTCGATCACACAAGGCAGATTAGAGGCTCCTGAACCTCAAGCCAGGATCTATACTTACACTAAGGGAGATGCAGAGGTAGGGACTTCATATGTGGTAATAGGTCAGGTTTCTATCGCCGCTCATGATGCTATTGCCTTGTTTGATTATGGTGCTACTCACTCATTCGTGTCTTTGGAGTTCGCCTAGAAGTTAGGAAGAGGTGTGGATAAGTTAGAACAACCTTTCAAAACCTCTTTACCATCCTGAGAAATTTTGTGGTCCAATTTTTGGATACGAAATACTTCCGTGATTATCTGTGGCAGAGAATTGTTTGTAGATCTCATCGCGATCAAGCTTCAAGATTTCGATGTGATCTTAGGAATGGATTTCTTAGGCAAATACAACGCCAAGATTGACTACCGAAAACGTTGCATGAAGTTCAGCCCTTGTGGCGAGGAAGAGTTTAACTTCTACGGACAATCTCGGAGCTCAGCAGCCAGATTAGTTTCGGCAATGAAGGCTTGGAAGATGTTAGCTAATGGCTGCCAAGAATATTTAGCTAACATGGTGGATAAAGATTGTGAAGTGGAGTTAACCCCGGAAGATGTTTCCATTATAAAGGAATATGTGGATATCTTTCCGAAAGATTTACCAGGACTTCCGTCGGAACACGAAATCTCTTTCGAAATCGAGTTGTTGCCTGGAGCTGCACCGATATCAAAAGCACCCTACCGCATGGTACCTGCCGAGCTTAGGGAACTTCAAGTGCAGTTACAAGAACTGCTTGATAAAGGATTCATCCGACAAAGTCACTCTCCATGGGGAGCACCTATATTATTCATAAAGAAGAAGGATAGATCATTGCGAATGTACATTGACTACCATGAGCTGAACAAGATTACGATCAAGAACAAGTATCCCCTTCCAAGGATTGATGATCTTTTCGATCAAATCAGGGGAGCGGTAGTGTTTTCAAAAGTCGATCTGCGATCAGGCTATCATCAGCTCAGGATCAAGGAGTCAGATACTTCCAAGACAGCTTTTCGAACTCGTTACGGGCACTATGAGTTTTTAGTTATGCCATTTGGATTAACCAATGCCCCGGCTGCTTTTATGGACCTTATGAACCGAGTGTTCAAGGAGTATCTGGATAGGTTCGTCATCGTCTTTATTGACGATATTTTAATTTACTCAAGGTCCAAAGAGGAATATGAGCATCACCTTAGGTTGGTGATTGAGACACTGAGATGAAATCAGCTGTATGCCAAATTCACAAAATGTGAATTTTGGCTGGAAAAAGTTCATTTCTTGGGTCATGTAGTATTAAAGGAAGGAATTTCCGTAGACCCTGCTAAGGTAGAGGCTGTCAGTGCATGGCCAGCACCCAAGAATGTTACGGAAATAAGAAGTTTTCTTGGATTAGCTGGTTACTACTGACGGTTTCTCGAGGGATTTTCCAAGATTGCTACACCCCTCACCGCTCTTACCCGAAAGGGAAAGAAATTTGAATGGACTCAGAAATATGAGGAAAATTTTCAAGAGCTCAAAAGGAAACTGACAAGTACACCGGTGTTAATAATTCCTGATGTAGATGCAGGAAATTTCGTGATCTACAGCGATGCTTCTAAAAGTGGATTAGGAGCTGTTCTGATGCAAAATGGGAAGGTAGTGGCCTACACATCCCACCAGCTGAAGATTCACGAAAGGAATTATCCCACGTAAGATTTGGAGCTCGCGGTAGTAGTTTTCGCACTTAAGATTTGGAGACACTATTTGTATGGGAACAAGTGTGAAATCTACACCAATCATCAGAGTCTTAAGTATATATTTACTTAGAAGGAGCTCAACATGAGGCAACATAGATTGCTAGAGCTTGTAAAGGATTATGATTATGAGATCCTTTACCACCCTGGAAAGGCCAATAGGGTAGCAGATGCCTTAAGTAGGAAATCTGTAGGCATGCTGATGTCTATTGGAATGTTTCCTAAGCCACTACAAAGGGAGATTTCTGAGTTTAACCTGGAATTAGTAACGGGGAGATTGTCTTCTCTGACCCTTTAATCCAATCTGCTGGAATCCCTTAAGTCGCATTAAGGAAAGGATTCCTTTTTGCTAAAAGCACAACTGTTTGGCGGCAAGAGTAATAAGTTTAAGACCTCTGCAGATGGTGTCATCTACTTCAAAGAAAGGATTTGTGTCCCAGACTTTGAATTTTTAAATGATCAGATTATGTCAGAGGCACATAAGACACCATATTCCGTACATCCAGGAGCTTCCAAGATGTACAAAGACCTCCGAGAGAATTATTGGTGGCCAAATATGAAGAATGATGTAGCAGAATACGTGTCGAAATGCCTAACTTGTCAGAAAGTTAAGGCTGAACATCGACATCCTGGTGGAGAACTATAGAAAATAGATCTTCCCGAATGGAAATGGGAGCAAATTACTATGGATTTTGTAGTAGGACTACCCAGGACTGCAAGTGGGAATGACACGATTTGGGTTATCCTGGATAGATTAACCAAATCATCCTACTTTATTGCAATTAAGGTCACCTTTTCAGTGGAAAAATTGGCTGAAATTTACGTGTCCCAGATCGTCAGATTTCATAGAGTACCAAAGTTGATCATCTCGGACCGTGATGGATGTTTCACCTATCGATTTTGGACTAGTGTTCACAATGCCATGGGGTCAAAATTGAAGTTCAGTACGGCTTTTCACTCCCAAACTGACGGTTAATCAGAACGAACCATCCAGACACTAGAAGATATGCTGAGATCATGTGTTTTGGATTTCAAGGGAAATTGGGATCAGAAGCTGCCATTGATCAAATTTTCTGATAACAACAGCTACCATGCTTCGATTGGTATGGCTCCATTTTAGGTATTATATGGAAGAAAATGTCGATCTCCTGTCCACTGGCAGGAAGTTGGACAGAAGCAGCTACAAACAACAGATTTCATCAAAAAGACCTCTGAGGATATCAAGAAGATCAAGCAGAGGCTCAACATAGCTTTTAGCAGACATAAAAGTTATGCCGATAAACATAGGAGGCCTTTAGAATTCCAAGTTGGAGATGTTGTGTTCATCAAGATTGCTTCTATGAAAGGAGTAATGCGATTTGGTAAAAAGGGGAAGCTTAGCCCGAGGTACACGGGACCATTTGAAATCCTTGAAAGGATTGGGAAAGTAGCCTACAAGCTTGCCCTACCACCTGAATTAGCTTTGATGCATAATGTTTTTCATGTTTCGATGTTAAAGAAGTATATACCAGACCCTTCCCATGTACTTAGTCAAGAACCAGTGGAGGTTCAAACGGACTTGACCTATGAAGAAAAGCCAGTTCAAATTCTGGATCGGGAAGAAAAGGTTCTAAGAAATAAAATCATTCCCATGGTTAAAGTATTGTGGCGAAACCATAAGGTTGAAGAAGTAACCTGGGAATTGGAAGATAAGATGAGAAAGAACTACCACAGTTTATTCTAATTTTTGAGGATGAAAATTTTTAAGGGGGGTAGATTGTAATAACTAAATTTTTCAACGTTACGATTTTTTGTATAGAAATTTGAGTTGTACCATGATGGTATTTATGAAAGAGCCCGATTAAGGGTTTTTATTGAGTTTTGTAAGTTCTTATGATTTTATAAAACTAAAAAATGATTACTTAGCCAAGCATGTGACCTTTTGGGTTAAAAAGGTAGAAAAACTCTATGATTTTATATTGGTCAAAGTTTGACCAAGAAAGTCAAAGTTGACCAAAAAGTCAAAGTTGACCAAAAAGTCAAAGGTTGACTAGAAAGGTCAAATGTATGAAGATACTGAAAAATGTTAAGCAGTATAGGATAAATACTGTGGAAAACCGTTTTTACAGACAAGATAGCATGAATTAGATTTAAAACTACCATAGAAAAATCAAGCATATTAAATAGGATATCAAAGGCCAAAAGGGCTTTAAGCAAAAAGAAAATTTTTGTACAGTCTATTTTTACACAGATAAATTTTGGACTGCAGTTCAGTATACAGTACTGTGTATTAGTGAACACAGTATTAAAAATATCTGTTTTGGCATAAAAGTGGACTGCCTATTAAAGAAAAAGGCAAACAAGCCTTAATGATGCTTGCATCATCTAATCCCAAAATTATGACATCATTAAGGAATTAAGTAAATTATGGAAAGTATTATGGAGTGTTCTAGACAAGCCATGGCCGGCCACCTATGCATCCTTTTGTGCAATTTCTTGCTTCTTTAGGGACTTTTTGGCAAATTTAAGAAGTTTTCCCATACCTATAAATAGGTGTGAGATGGTGGTCATTTATGTTCACAAAATTTGGAAAATCTAGCAAAACCTTGCCCATTTTTCCTCTCAAAAACCGAGCATAGGGAAGGTAAGAGAGAAGAGAGAAAATCAAAAACTCAAAGGGGAAATTTAAGGGGAGTGGTCGGATTTGAGCTAGAACATAAGGAAAAGTTTAGAAAAATTTTGGTATCCATTTGAGGCCAAATGGCCGGTTGTGGGAGAGAAAGAAAGGGAAAGAGAAAAGTGAAGAAAGGAAGTGTTGGAAGGTGGCCGAACCTTGTTGAAGCAACCACCAAGTGACCAACTTAAGATAAAAAAACTGCCAATTCGGGAAAAAAAACTGGCCAGTTTTCTAGAAAGCCAGTTTTGAGGCCCTTAGAGGCTGATTTTGGGAAAACTTAAACCATGAAAGTTATAGAGAAAGGTGTTTCCTAGGGGGCAGCATGAACAGTTTTTCAAAATAAGACTCCAATGGTCTCGGTTTTGATAAAATTCTGAGCCTGGCTGTGCCCAGACTTCATGCACGGCCAGGTGAGTTCAACAGGGTACATGAGTGGGTTAGAGACCGATCTGGGTCTCACGTAAAACATGAAAGTTTTAGGGTTTCTCAAGATCTAAAACTTTTATGAAGAAAAATTTTTCAGATTCGACTTAGATTTTTAAATAAAATTGGATTTCAAAAACTGTGTAGGAAACAGGAAATTCCTGCACAGGATTTTCTAGAACAGTGCAGGAAAAGGACATTCCTGCACATACACTGACAAATTAACAGTAAGAAACTATTCCAAAGGCAGTTTCTATCATTTAATAATTTTTACAAGACCCACTCATAAGATTTCAAATTTTGATAAGATGAACATGATTTTTTTGAAGAAAATAAACATAAAACCCTAAGTTTTTCCAAAACAAAGAAAAAGAAGTTTTGAACCAAGTTTTGGTAAATAATAACCGGAAGGATACCGAGTTATTGGATTGGGCCCAAAGCCCAAGGGTGATCCAATGTAACCCAATGAAATATTAAGTATGTTGGTTGGGCCTAAAAACCAGGGTTACTTAGAGTAACCTAATGGGATGTGTTTAAAAAAAAAAAAAAAAAAGGCTTAGGCCCAAGGTCAGGAATGGTAACCTAACACTATTTATTTATGTAAGGCTTAGGAGCCAAGGTTACTTTAAGTAACCTATCAAGTTACGCTCTAAGTATGATAGACCCTAAACCTTAGGGTTATCAGTAGTACTGAGAAAGTATCAAACGTTATTTAGGGGGACATATAACTAAGATTGAGTATGAATGTTGGTTTGATCACCAACATTTTTAATCCTTACCTATATCCTTTGGAATAGGAGGAGATAGCCTGTTGTGGTATCCTGTCTTGGAACAACACATCATTGGACATAATGAACGAGGTAAGTACAACTCCGCCTACAGCATAGGCTTTTTGTTGTGATACTTACCCAAGTATGATCGATGAATATTATGGTATATGATGTGATGTATGTTAGAATTGTTTGATGCTAGGATATGTTGTGAGGTATGGTATGATGATGCTATATTAATTGATATGCTATGTTATGATATATGGTATATCAAGTTCATGATTATGACTTATGTATGAATGATATCATGTGGCATGTTCACCAATTCTTAAGTAAGAACAAGATTAAGTATGAGATGATGAAAAGCAAGTATGATGGCAAGCGAGCTTGCCTGTGTCGTATCGACCTGTTCGTAGGTCGGGTTCGGTTTATGGTTTGAGTTGGACTGGGCTGGCCGCCCCAACCACTCCATAGCTACGCGCCATGATACGTACACTTATGTTAAGGGGCCCATAAGTAAGTTAAGTTAAGATAAGCTATGAAAGTATATTATGAAAGAATAAGTAAGCATAATGAAGCATAAATGGTTCATGCATGATTATGCCAGACTAAGCTATGTTATGTTGAATTAGGTTATGATTTGTATTGTTTGTTGTCGTGGATGTTTATGTTGTACTTGCTGAGCGAAAGCTCACATCTTACGTCTATGCTGTAGGTAAGCAACCTATGGGCACTTTTTGATACAAGATGGTGAGCGTGGCAAGGCGAGCTGTGAAATGTGGGATCTATAGCCACTACGCATTTTGTTCTGTTATGTATATTATTTGGTATTCGAACATCGTTCTTTAATCATCGTATATGCGCTCTTACGCTTGTATAAAAAAATTTCGCTATTTACGCTAAGTAAGTAAGTAAGTACGTATGTATGTATGTATGGTAACGGCCTGTGCTAGGCGGGTCGTTACACCAGAATTGTTAGAGACCTTGCAAACCATAACTTTCTATGGAATGCGCGCAATCGGTACGTACACAAGGGGCTCATATGTTAGGCAAGATAATAAGTTCGTAATAAGTTCATAATAGAGCATAAGACATTCATAATCGATCATAAATGGATCATGCATTAGTTATACGATGTTTGTTTGGTTTTGTGAGATTATGTTTGTACTTGCTGGGTGAAAGCTCATCGGTATATTTCATACTGTAGGTAAGATATCTGCAGCTTTACTTGGTGGGCCATGGAAATGTTGCAGCAAGTGAAGGGCGATGTGGGATACTACTACGCAGATTTTTCACAAACTCTTTAAACTATGTACTTGTATGATTAAGTAATATGTACCATGTTACGTATGTGATATTTTAAAAGTCCGGTTTAAAAGATTTATGCGTGACCTTTTAATCGACTTAACAAGTAATGGGTAGTTAGGATGGAGTTTACCCATATGGATAAGTTTATTTAAGTTACGAAGTAAAATTTATTCTGAAATTTTTCTGAATGTTTAAGTGTTAGGAAGTAAGTAGTAAGTTAAGTAAATTAAGTAACGGCCCATGTTTACGAAGTCGGTCCTGCGTGCTGGGGGTATTACAAAATGTAGAATTAAAAATGTTAAACTATTCTATATAATAAAGTAATAAAATGTTGTAATAAGTACATTGTCAACTTTATGTATATAACAAACTTAATACATATCATATAAACCTATATGTCCTACAAGAAAGAGTTAAATTGTAATAACAGAAAATTTACACGGACTCATGATTTCCTTGTACATAAGAAATCTATGCTCGTATTATGTGTTTTTGTGATGTTTTATGAAAATTATGAATATCAATGCAAAATTCATAATTTTATCAGTAAATGTTTGAGTTCTCATTTAATTAACTATGAGACTCAATAAGCAGTTTGCTTAGCCAAGCAAGTAACCTTTGAGTAAAAAGGTACAAAAAATGTAATGATTTTATGTTAGTCAAAGCTTGACCAAGAAAAGTCAAAGTTGACCATGGAAGTTAAAGTTGATCCGATAGGTCAAAGATTGACTAGAAAAGTCAACTATGTGACGACAATGAAGTATGATGAGCAGTATAGGAACTATACTGTGAAAATCCATTTTTCGGATAAAATGGTTTAAGTTAGATTTAAAACCACCATAGAAAAATTAAGTACATTAAGTAGGATATTAAAGGCCAAAGGGCTTGAAGCAAAAAAGAAAAATTTTCGTACAGTTCATTTTTACACAGATAAATTTTGGACTACAATGCAGTATAAAATACTATTATTAGTTAATAACAGTATTAGAAATATCTGTGTAGCATAAAAGTGGATTGCATTATAAAGGAAAGACCAAACAAGGCCTTAGGATGCTTACATCACCCTATCTCCCAATTATGACATCATAATTAATTAAGTAAATTTAGAAAAGTATTCTTTCCTTGCTCACCAAGGGATGGCCGGCCACCTAGCATGCCTTTTGTGCAAAATCTTGCTTCTTGAGGGACTAATTTAGCAGTTTAGTAAAGTTTCAAAACCTCTATAAATAGGGGTGCCATTTATTCAAAACATTAGAAAAATCTAGCTAAACTATGGTCATTTTTCTGCTCCAAAAACCGACCCCAAAGAAGCCAAGAAAGAATAGAGCAAAACAAAAATCCAAGAAAGAAATCCTAGGGGAGAGTTCGGATTTCATCTAGGAAGAAGAGAAAAAGAGTTGAAAAATTTTTGGAACCCATTTTGGCCTAAGTGGCCGGTTGTGGGGGAGGAAGGAAAGGAAGAGAAAAGTGAAGAGAGATTGGTGTGGGGAGTGGCCGGAAATCTGTTGGAGCAGCCCCTAAGTGGCTGGAAAAATTATGGTGCTCATTTAGTGGAGCAAGGCCGGTTGTGGTACCAAGGAGAAAGGGAGAAAAAGGTTTGGAGCCAAGCAAACCCATTCCTTGAATTGGTAGAGGTAAAATTCTCTTGGACCCTAAGCTTTCAATTCAAGCTTTCAATTGAGGATTTAAGTGTATTTCCAAGTTAGTTTGTATGAGCATAAGCTCAATTTAAATTTCAAGCCTAGATTAGATTATAGAGTTATGTGCTTGATTAGTTAAGGGTGGTTTTGATTTATGGTTTGATTATGAGTTTTTATATGCTTATGTTATGTGATTAATAGGGTTGCATGCTAGATGCTTGATTGAAGAGTATGTCCCCAAATCTGTTTATGCATGCTGTAAAAAGTATGTTAGGATGCTAGATTGAAATGTGAATGCAATGGTTTGAAGAAAACCAAAACCATGCAAACCCTAACCCTTAGTAATGCAGTTTTGTTGTTTGGCTTGCATGGACATGTTTGGGCTTCATGTAAGTTAAATTGGGACGGTAGAAAAGCGTTGCATGTTGATCCTAGGCTCCCGCTGTAGTCGATTGAGGTAGTGTGCACGAATTAGGACGAGAAACTAATAAAAGAAAGAAAACTGTCAATTCGGGTACAAACTGGCTAGTTTTCTGGAAAGCCAGTTTTGAGGCCCTTAGAGGCTGATTTTGGGAAAACTTAAAACACGAAAGTTGTAGAGAAGGGTTTTTCCTGTAGGAAAACATGGACAGTTTTCAAAAATAAGGCTCCAATGGCCCTCGTTTTTATGAAAACTCGAGCCTGACTGTGCCCAGACCCTATGCACGGCCAGGTGAGTTCAACAGGGTAAATGAGTGAGTTGGAGACCGATCTGGGTCTCGAGTTAAACACAAAAGTTTTATGGTTTCTTATGATCTAAAACTTTTATGAAGAAAACTTTTTCAAATTCGGCTTTGATTTTTAAATAAAAAATTGAATTTCAAAACTGTGTAGGAAACAGGAAATTCCTACACAGGATTTTCTAAAACTGTACAGGAAAAGGGTATTCCTGCAAATACACTATCAAATTAGCAGTAAGAAACTGTTCCAAAGGCAGTTTCTATTTTTAATGGTTTGTACAAAGACCCACTCATAAGATTTTAAGTTTTATAAAGATTTTAAGGAAAGTGAATTTAAAACCCTAAGTTTTCCAAAGTAAAGAAAGGGATTTGAACAAATTTTGATGAAGCAATAACCGGGAAGGTACCGAGTTATTGGTTTGGGCCCAAGCCCAAGGGTTATCCAACGTAACCCAATAGAATAATAAGTATGACTAGTTGGGCCTAAAAACCAGGGCTGCTTAAGAGTAACCCAATAGGATATATTTTTGAGAAAAGTTTAGGCCCAAGGTCAGGATTAGTAACCTATCAAGTTATGATTTTAAGTATGATAAACCCTAAGTCTTAGGGTTATCAATGATACTCAGAAAGTATCAAACAATGTTTTAGGGGGGTCATAATTAAGTATGAATGTTGGTTTGGTTACCCACATTCTATAAGTACATAATTCTTACCCTATGTCCTTTGGAATAGCAGGAGATAGCCTGCTGCTGTATCCTGACTTGGATCAGAACATCTTTGGACATAGTGTACGAGGTAAGTATAAACCTCACCTACAGTATGGAAAATAGTAATATATTTTCAAATATATGACATGATTACATGTTATGCCAAGTTATGCTATGCCATGTTATATTATGTGATGCCATGTTATGATACGATAAGCGACGTTAAGTCATGTTAAGCCATGATACATCAAGTTATGCCATGTCTAGTTTCATGTGCATCATGATTATTAAGATCACATGTAAAGATTCTTAGTTTTAGAAATATAATAAGACTAAGACTAAACCAAGACAAGTAAGGTGTCGTACCAACCTCCTGTTGATGCAGGAGGATCATGTATGTTTCAAGTTATGATTATCAACCTTCCGTTGATGCGTGAAGGGTTATGTTCATGTTTCCAGAATGGTTAAGGGCCTTGCAAACCCTGACGTTCTGAGAATGCGCGCTTTTGGTACGTACACTAGGGGCCCACATGTTAAGCAAGATAATAAGTTCAAGTCAATAATTGGTCATAAAAGAATCATAATTGATTCATGCTTAAGTTGCACGATATTTGATGAGTTTTGTGAGATTATGTTTGTACTTGCTGAGCGAAAGCTCATCAGTATATTTCGTACTGTAGGTAAGAGGCCTGCAGCTTAAATGGTGGGCCAGGTGGATGATGCGGCGGGTGAAGGGCGGTGTGGGATACTACTACGCAAAATTTTCCGCATGTTATGTTAAGTTTAAATATATATATTTTAAAGAAAGATTCGTTGTATAAAAATATAAGGATTTAAAGACTCGAACAAGTTGTAAGAAGTATGTATGTTTTTATCTTAGTATCTATGCATGATAAGTTTCCATATGGGTAACTCTATTTTATAAGTAAGTTTGAAAAAAAAAAAAAAATTTATTCTCGATTTTCCAAGAAGGTTTAAGCAGTTTATAAGTCCAAGTATGTACGGTAACTGCCCTACGTAGGTTGGGGCGTTACAAGTTTGGCATCAGAGCGGTATCTTGCCAGCCTACTTCCCTTGCCTCACATCACTTCCGCCACGGCCCAAGTAAGTTAAGTTATTTTTCTTATGCTTAGAAATTAGTTAGAAGCTCGCATGCGTAGTAAGCATCTCTCGTCAATGGTCACACCGGAAACTTCTCGCATTATGGAATTAGATCGACGTTATGGAAGTTATATGTGGTATTTGTGAAACTTTGCCACATAAGAAAAATATTGGATACGAGGATAACGTTGGGTGGTGCCTTCGCTTGGTGGTGGCAATTAAGTGACATATGAACATGATGGGAAAGTTTTACACATTCCTAAATGTTATACTTATGCATTTATGTTATGAAGCAGATATGGACAAGATTATATTGGATTCAGATATATTTCATGATTATGTTATGATATGGAATTAAGATTATGGTTCTATATAAAAGACATGATTTTATTAAGCAAGCAGCTTATTTCATAAGTTTTTTTTTTTTTTATGTAGAACCATGCCACCCAAGCGTAGAACGGCTCAGACCCAGAACGTTGATCTTGCGGCCCAGATAAATGAATTAAGACAGATGATGTTAGCCCAACAACAAGAGATAGGTGGGCTTAGAGCTCAATTGGCTCAGCAGAATCAGGGACCTCCTGATGCCGGAGTACCACCAGCACCTGTGAATCAGCCTGCTGCACCGGAAATTCCTGATGCTGACCCGGTGATTCCAGAAAACCCGATAGCTCCTGAAATGCCTGATGTGCCTTTGGCTGTTCCGCCAGCAGTTTTGGTTCGAACTCCGGAACAATTATATGACAGATTTCGGCACATGAAGGCACCGGAATTTGAAGGATCAACAAACCCAATTGAGGCCGACAACTGGTTGATTGACCTCCAGGTTATCTTGAACTTTCTCAAGCTTGATGATGAAGAGAAAGTTCTCTGTGCATCCTTTATGCTGAGGAAAGATGCTCATCTCTGGTGGGAAACAGTCCAGATCAGGCGAGATGTTACCCAAATGACCTGGGAGGACTTTGTTGAGGAATTTAAGGAGAAATACTTCAACACCGACGTTATGGAAGCTTAACAAGACGAATTCAATAATTTTCGTCAGGGTAATCTATCGGTAGCTGAGGCAGTGAAAAAGTTTGAGCAACTAGCACGTCTTTGTCCTTACCTTATCGGCTCCGAGAGAGACAAAGTAAGAAGGATGATGAGGATGTTCCACTCGGATCTGGCCGTAGTGATTAGCAGTGGTCCCTACCCACCAATCACCGTTGCTGAATGTGTCAGCCGGGCGATACGAGCTGAGTATTGGGTAGGTCAGAACAAAGAACAACGGGCTAAGTTTTTTAAGGAAAAGAGAGAAAAGAAGGCCCAAGTTAAGCAATTTCAAGCAAGACCAAGCCAACCTCAGCAGGCAGAGAGGGCAGGGAGGATCTTTTGGTCAACACGGCAACAACAGGCAGTACAGCAGTAATCAACAGAAGAGGAAGTGGAATGGAGGGGTTCAGGGGAATCAACAAAATTTTCCCCAGAAAAAGAATGCCCCTGATAGCAACATGAATCCCACTTGTCAGAAATGTGGGAAGAAGCACTCGGGAGATTGCCGTGCTGGAACTAACCGTTGCTTTCTTTGTGGTAAGGAAGGCCACTATGCTAAGGACTGCAATGCTAATTTCCAGAATCCGCAACACCAACAAAGGAGTCAGGGGAATCAGCTTCATGCAGCACAGATGAAGCTCGAAGGACCTGAAATCTCTCAAGGCAGGCTTGAAGCTCCAGCAACTCAAGGGTGCATTTATGCCTATACTAAGGAGGATGTTCAAGCTGGACCATCTACAGTGGTGGCAGGTCAGCTTCCTTTCGCCCAGCAAGATGCTTATGTGTTAATTGATTCTGGAGCTACGCATTCATTCACATCAGCTAGGTTCGCTAAGAAACTAGGAAGAGGAAGCGATAGGATTGGAAGAACTTTCAAAACTGCATTACCCTCCGGGGAAGTTCTGTTGTCTGACTATTGGATACGTCATGTTCCAATAATTATATGTACGACGTCATTTTGGGTATGGATTTCTTGGGGAAATACAATGCGGTTATAGACTGTCAACATCGGAATGTCACGTTCAAGCCAATTGGAGGCGAGGAATTCATTTTTAGAGGATCGACTCCGAAACAGCCGAAAATGCTCATTTCTGCGCTAAAGGCTAAGAAGTTGTTGGCAGAAGGATGTATGGGATTTTTAGCCAACATGGTGGATAAGGCTCAAGAAACTAAGAGCAGGCCGGAGGAAGTACCGATAGTCAAGGATTTTATTGCAGTTTTTCCTGAGGATTTGCCAGGATTACCACCGGAGCGAGAGATCTCTTTTGAGATCGAATTGCTTCCTGGATCGGCACCAGTATCCAAGGCACCTTATAGGATGGCCCCCGCCGAACTTAAGGAATTGCAACTCCAGCTGTAAGAGCTCATGGATCGATGATTCATCCGTCAGAGCTATTCACCATGGGGAGCCCCAATTTTATTTGTTAAAAAGAAGGATGACATTTTTAGGATGTGCGTTGACTATCGGGAATTGAATAAGATCACCATTAAGAATAAGTATCCACTAACCAGGATCGACGATTTGTTCGATCAATTGAAAGGAGCTTCAATTTTTTCGAAAATTGACCTGCGATCGGGATATCATCAGCTTCGAATAAGGCAAGGAGACATTCCCAAGACGGCTTTTCGTACGCGATATGGACATTACGAGTTCCTCGTTATGCCATTTGGATTGACAAATGCTCCAGCTGCCTTTATGGACCTGATGAATCGAGTATTCAAGGACTACTTGGATAAGTTTGTTATTGTCTTTATAGATGATATCTTATTTATTCAAGATCTAAGGAGGAGCATGAAGAGCACCTAAGGATTGCCTTACGGATTTTAAAGCAAAACCAGCTTTATGCTAAATTCACCAAGTGTGAATTTTGGTTGGAAAAGGTCCATTTCTTAGGACATGTGGTTTCTAAGGAAGGCATATCGGTAGATCCAGCCAAGATTGAAGCCGTAAGTAAATGGCCAGCCCCGAAAAACGTCACCGAAGTATGTAGTTTCCTTGGCTTAACAGGCTACTACCGACGTTTCGTCGAGGGATTTGCTAAGATCGCAGCGCCGCTCACCGCACTTGCACGGAAAGGAAAGAAATACGAATGGACTGCTAAGTGTGAAGAACACTTTCAAGAGCTAAAAGTAAGCTGACTAGTGCTCCAATCCTACGATTCCGGTGGTAGAAGAAGGGAACTTCGTGATATACAGCGATGCTTCCAAGATAGGATTGGGAGCCGTTCTCATGAAAAATGGAAAAGTGATCACGTATGCTTCCCGACAACTTAAGGATCATGAGAAAACTATCCGACGCATGATTTGGAACTTGCGGCGATAGTGTTTGCACTCAAAATTTGGAGACACTATCTTTACGGCGCTAAGTGCGAAGTCTATACGGATCATCAGAGTTTGAAATATATCTTCACACAGAAGGAGCTTAACATGAGGCAAAGAAGATGGCTCGAACTGGTAAAGGATTATGAGATTGACATCCGTTACCATCCGAGGAAGGCCAACAAAGTAGCCGATGCCCTTAATCGAAAGTCATCTTCCTCGTTGATGACAATACAATCATTAATTGGGTCTCTCCAGAAGGAGCTTGTGGAAGCTGGAATTGAGCTTATTACAGGAGGTTTAGCTGCCCTAACCTTCCAACCTACCATTTTGAATGGCATGAAGGAGCGTCAAGAAGGAGATGCCTCATTGCTTAGGACGAGAAACGAAGTCCTGGAAGGGAAGGAGTCAGACTTCAACATATCTGACGAAAGCATACTCTATCGGAAAAATAGACTATGCATTCCTAATGAAGACGAGTTGAAGGAGCGGATCATGAAAGAAGCTCATGAGACTCCGTATTCCGTTCATCCTAGAGCCACAAAGATGTACAAAGACTTGAAGGAAAGTTTTTTGGTGGCCCAAGATGAAGAATGACGTTGCCTCGTTTGTTAGTAAATGTCTTACGTGTCAAAAGTGAAGGCTGAACACCAACGTCCCGGGGGAGAATTGTAGAAAATTTCCATCCCAGAATGGAAATGGGACCAAGTGACCATGGATTTCGTGGTTGGTCTACCCGAACTCCCAGCGGCAACGATGCTATTTAGGTAATTGTCGATCGATTGACGAAATCCGCACACTTCTTGGCCATCAAGCTTAGCTTTTCAGTGGAGCAGCTAGCGGACCTGTACGTCGCGCAGATCGTTCGCTACCATGGGATTCCAAAATCGATCATCTCAGATCGTGATGGTCGTTTCACTTCTAAATTTTGGAGGAGTGTACATCAAACAATGGGTGCAAAGCTTACTTTTAGTACAGCTTTTCACCCACAGACGGATGGACAATCAGAGAGGACCATTCAGACTCTAGAAGATATGTTACGAGCATGTGTGATGGACTTCAAGGGAACTTGGGATAAGAAGCTTCCTTTGATTGAATTCTCGTACAACAACAGTTTCCCAAGCTTCGATTGGAATGGCTCCTTATGAAGCTCTCTATGGGAGAAGGTGTAGATCTCCAGTCCATTGATACGAGACAAGAGAGAAAGAACTTGTGTCTACGGACTTTATACGAGAACCACGGAAGCCATAAAGCTTATACGTCGACGGATGGAAACTGCATTTAGTCGACAAAAGAGTTATGCCGACAAACGCAGAAGGTCTCTAGAATTCCAAGTAGGAGACTTGGTTTTCCTCAAGATTGCTCCGTTCAAAGGAGTCATGAGATTTGGAAAGAAAGGAAAACTAAGTCCGAGATACATAGGGCCATTTGAAGTACTTGAAAGAGTTGGTAATGTGGCCTATAAGCTGGCTTTACCCCAAGAATTAGCATATGTGCACAATGTATTTCATGTGTCGATGCTAAAGAAGTACATCTCAGATCCCTCACACGTATTGAACCATGAACCAATTGAGGTTCACGAGGATCTGACTTATGAGGAGAAACCGGTTCGAATTTTGGTACGAGAAGAAAAGGTGTTAAGGCACAAAGTTATACCTTTAGTAAAGGTTCTTTGGCGAAATCATGAGGTTGAGGAAGCAACATGGGAACGTGAAGAGGATATGAAGAAAAGCCACCCAGAATTATTCTAATTTTCGAGGACGAAAATTTTGTAAGGAGGGTGGATTGTAATAACCGAAAATTTACACGGACTCATGATTTCCTTGTACATAAGAAATCTATGCTCGTATTATGTGTTTTTGTGATGTTTTATGAAAATTATGAATATCATGCAAAATTCATAATTTTATCAGTAAATGTTTGAGTTCTCATTTAATTAGCTATGAGACTCAATAAGCAGTTTGCTTAGCCAAGCAAGTAACCTTTGAGTAAAAAGGTACAAAAAAATGTTATGATTTTATGTTGTCAAAGCTTGACCAAGAAAAGTCAAAGTTGACCAGGAAGTAAGTTGACCCGATAGGTCAAAGATTGACTAGAAAAGTCAACTATGTGACGAAATGAAGTATATGAGCAGTATAGGAAATATACTGCGAAAAACCATTTTTCGGATAAAATGGTTTAAGTTAGATTTAAAA
>CM046368.1:9075148-9111850 GCA_025413025.1 Ficus hispida | reverse complement strand
CCAGCTGCCTTTATGGACCTGATGAATCGAGTATTCAAGGACTACTTGGATAAGTTTGTTATTGTCTTTATAGATGATATCTTTATTTATTCAAGATCTAAGGAGGAGCATGAAGAGCACCTAAGGATTGCCTTACGGATTTTAAAGCAAAACCAGCTTTATGCTAAATTCACCAAGTGTGAATTTTGGTTGGAAAAGGTCCATTTCTTAGGACATGTGGTTTCTAAGGAAGGCATATCGGTAGATCCAGCCAAGATTGAAGCCGTAAGTAAATGGCCAGCCCCGAAAAACGTCACCGAAGTATGTAGTTTCCTTGGCTTAACAGGCTACTACCGACGTTTCGTCGAGGGATTTGCTAAGATCGCAGCGCCGCTCACCGCACTTGCACGGAAAGGAAAGAAATACGAATGGACTGCTAAGTGTGAAGAACACTTTCAAGAGCTAAAAAGTAAGCTGACTAGTGCTCCAATCCTTACGATTCCGGTGGTAGAAGAAGGGAACTTCGTGATATACAGCGATGCTTCCAAGATAGGATTGGGAGCCGTTCTCATGAAAAATGGAAAAGTGATCACGTATGCTTCCCGACAACTTAAGGATCATGAGAAAAACTATCCGACGCATGATTTGGAACTTGCGGCGATAGTGTTTGCACTCAAAATTTGGAGACACTATCTTTACGGCGCTAAGTGCGAAGTCTATACGGATCATCAGAGTTTGAAATATATCTTCACACAGAAGGAGCTTAACATGAGGCAAAGAAGATGGCTCGAACTGGTAAAGGATTATGAGATTGACATCCGTTACCATCCGAGGAAGGCCAACAAAGTAGCCGATGCCCTTAATCGAAAGTCATCTTCCTCGTTGATGACAATACAATCATTAATTGGGTCTCTCCAGAAGGAGCTTGTGGAAGCTGGAATTGAGCTTATTACAGGAGGTTTAGCTGCCCTAACCTTCCAACCTACCATTTTGAATGGCATGAAGGAGCGTCAAGAAGGAGATGCCTCATTGCTTAGGACGAGAAACGAAGTCCTGGAAGGGAAGGAGTCAGACTTCAACATATCTGACGAAAGCATACTCTATCGGAAAAATAGACTATGCATTCCTAATGAAGACGAGTTGAAGGAGCGGATCATGAAAGAAGCTCATGAGACTCCGTATTCCGTTCATCCTAGAGCCACAAAGATGTACAAAGACTTGAAGGAAAGTTTTTGGTGGCCCAAGATGAAGAATGACGTTGCCTCGTTTGTTAGTAAATGTCTTACGTGTCAAAAAGTGAAGGCTGAACACCAACGTCCCGGGGGAGAATTGTAGAAAATTTCCATCCCAGAATGGAAATGGGACCAAGTGACCATGGATTTCGTGGTTGGTCTACCCCGAACTCCCAGCGGCAACGATGCTATTTAGGTAATTGTCGATCGATTGACGAAATCCGCACACTTCTTGGCCATCAAGCTTAGCTTTTCAGTGGAGCAGCTAGCGGACCTGTACGTCGCGCAGATCGTTCGCTACCATGGGATTCCAAAATCGATCATCTCAGATCGTGATGGTCGTTTCACTTCTAAATTTTGGAGGAGTGTACATCAAACAATGGGTGCAAAGCTTACTTTTAGTACAGCTTTTCACCCACAGACGGATGGACAATCAGAGAGGACCATTCAGACTCTAGAAGATATGTTACGAGCATGTGTGATGGACTTCAAGGGAACTTGGGATAAGAAGCTTCCTTTGATTGAATTCTCGTACAACAACAGTTTCCAAGCTTCGATTGGAATGGCTCCTTATGAAGCTCTCTATGGGAGAAGGTGTAGATCTCCAGTCCATTGATACGAGACAAGAGAGAAAGAACTTGTGTCTACGGACTTTATACGGAGAACCACGGAAGCCATAAAGCTTATACGTCGACGGATGGAAACTGCATTTAGTCGACAAAAGAGTTATGCCGACAAACGCAGAAGGTCTCTAGAATTCCAAGTAGGAGACTTGGTTTTCCTCAAGATTGCTCCGTTCAAAGGAGTCATGAGATTTGGAAAGAAAGGAAAACTAAGTCCGAGATACATAGGGCCATTTGAAGTACTTGAAAGAGTTGGTAATGTGGCCTATAAGCTGGCTTTACCCCAAGAATTAGCATATGTGCACAATGTATTTCATGTGTCGATGCTAAAGAAGTACATCTCAGATCCCTCACACGTATTGAACCATGAACCAATTGAGGTTCACGAGGATCTGACTTATGAGGAGAAACCGGTTCGAATTTTGGTACGAGAAGAAAAGGTGTTAAGGCACAAAGTTATACCTTTAGTAAAGGTTCTTTGGCGAAATCATGAGGTTGAGGAAGCAACATGGGAACGTGAAGAGGATATGAAGAAAAGCCACCCAGAATTATTCTAATTTTCGAGGACGAAAATTTTGTAAGGAGGGTGGATTGTAATAACCGAAAATTTACACGGACTCATGATTTCCTTGTACATAAGAAATCTATGCTCGTATTATGTGTTTTTGTGATGTTTTATGAAAATTATGAATATCAATGCAAAATTCATAATTTTATCAGTAAATGTTTGAGTTCTCATTTAATTAACTATGAGACTCAATAAGCAGTTTGCTTAGCCTAGCAAGTAACCTTTGAGTAAAAAGGTACAAAAAATGTTATGATTTTATGTTAGTCAAAGCTTGACCAAGAAAAGTCAAAGTTGACCATGGAAGTTAAAGTTGACCCGATAGGTCAAACATTGACTAGAAAAGTCAACTATGTGACGACAATGAAGTATTATGAGCAGTATAGGAAATATACTGCGAAAATCCATTTTTCGGATAAAATGGTTTAAGTTAGATTTAAAACTACCATAAAAAAATCAAGCACATTAAGTAGGATATTAAAGGCCAAAGGGCTTGAAGCAAAAGAAAAAGTTTCGTACAGTTCATTTTTACACAGATAAATTTTGGACTACAATGCAGTATAAAATACTGTTATTAGTTAATAACAGTATTAGAAATATCTGTGTAGCATAAAAGTGGACTGCATTATAAAGGAAAGACCAAACAAGGCCTTAGGATGCTTACATCACCCTATCCCCAATTATGACATCATAATTAATTAAGTAAATTTAGGAAAGTATTCTTTCCTTGCTCACCAAGGGATGGCCGGCCACCTAGCATGCCTTTTGTACAAAATCTTGCTTCTTGAGGGACTAATTTAGCAATTTAGTAAAGTTTCAAAACATCTATAAATAGGGGGTGCCATTTATTAAAAAATTACAAAAATCTAGCTAAACTATGGTCATTTTTCTGCTCCAAAAACCGACCCCAAAGAAGCCAAGAAAGAATAGAGCAAAACAACAATCCAAGAAAGAAATCCTAGGGGAGAGTTCGGATTTCATCTAGGAAGAAGAGAAAAAGAGTTGGAAAATTTTTGGAACCCATTTTGGCCTAAGTGGCCGGTTGTGGGGGAGGAAGGAAAGGAAGAGAAAAGTGAAGAGAGATTGGTGTGGGGAGTGGCCAGAAATCTGTTGGAGTAGCCCCTAAGTGGCTGGAAAAATTCTGGTGCTCATTTAGTGAAGCAAGGCCGGTTGTGGTACCAAGGAGAAAGGGAGAAAAAGGTTTGGAGCCAAGCAAACCCATTCCTTGAATTGGTAGAGGTAAAATTCTCTTGGACCCTAAGCTTTCAATTCAAGCTTTAAATTGAGGATTTAGGTGTATTTCCAAGTTAGTTTGTATGAGCATAAGCTCAATTTAAATTTCAAGCCTAGATTAGATTATAGAGTTATATGCTTGATTAGTTAAGGGTGGTTTTGATTTATGGTTTGATTATGAGTTTTTATATGCTTATGTTATGTGATTAATAGGGTTGCATGCTAGATGCTTGATTAAAGAGTATATCCCCAAATCTGTTTATGCATGCTGTAAAAAGTATGTTAGGATGCTAGATTGAAATGTGAATGCAATGGTTTGAAGAAAACCAAAACCATGCAAACCCTAACCCTTAGTAATGCAGTTTTGTTGTTTGGCTTGCATGGACATGTTTGGGCTTCATGTAAGTTAAATTGGGACATTAGAAAAGCGTTGCATGTTGATCCTAGGCTCCCGCTGTGGTTGGTTGAGGTAGTGTGCACGAATTAGGACGAGAAACTAATAAAAGAAAGAAAACTACCAATTCGGGTACAAACTGGCCAGTTTTCTGGAAAGCCAGTTTTGAGGCCCTTAGAGGCTGATTTTGGGAAAACTTAAAACACGAAAGTTGTAGAGAAGGGTTTTTCCTATAGGATAGCATGGATATTTTTCAAAAATAAGGCTCCAATGGCCCTCATTTTTATGAAAACCCGAGCCTGACTGTGCCCAGACCCTGTGCACGGCCAGGTGAGTTCAACAGGATAAATGAGTGAGTTGGAGACCGATCTGGGTCTCGAGTTAAACACAAAAGTTTTAGGATTTCTTATGATCTAAAACTTTTATCAAGAAAACTTTTTCAAATTCGGCTTTGATTTTTAAATAAAAAATTGAACTTCAAAACTGTGTAGGAAACAGGAAATTCCTACACAGGATTTTCTAAAACTGTACAGGAAAAGGGTATTCCTGTACATACACTATCAAATTAGCAGTAAGAAACTGTTCCAAAGGCAGTTTCTATTTTTAATGGTTTTTACAAAGACCCACTCATAAGATTTTAAGTTTTATAAAGATTTTGAGAAAAAGTGAATTTAAAACCCTAAGTTTTCCAAAGTAAAGAAAGGGATTTGAACAAATTTTGATGAAGCAATAACCGGGAAGGTACCGAGTTATTGGTTTGGGCCCGAAGCCCAAGGGTTATCCAACGTAACCCAATAGAATAATAAGTATGACTAGTTGGGCCTAAAAACCAGGGCTACTCAAGAGTAACCCAATAGGATATATTTTTGAGAAAAGTTTAGGCCCAATGTCAGGATTAGTAACCTATCAAGTTATGATTTTAAGTATGATAAGCCCTAAGTCTTAGGGTTATCAATGATACTCAGAAAGTATCAAACAATGTTTTAGGGGGGGGGGGGGGATATATAAGCATAATTAAGTATGAATGTTGGTTTGGTTACCCACATTCTATAACTACAGAATTATTACCCTATGTCATTTGGAATAGCAGGAGATAGCCTGCTGTGGTATCCTGACTTGGATCAGAACATCTTTGGACATAGTGTACGAGGTAAGTACAAACCTCACTTACAGTATGGAAAATAGTAATATATTTTCAAATATATGACATGATTACATGTTATGCCAAGTTATATTTGGTAACGGATTATATTATTTTTGCTATCAAATTTGGTAACAAAATGTTTATATTTTTCAGCTACCAAACTTTAGTAACGAAAAGTCTATTTTCTCCTACCAAAATTATTTTGGTGCCAAAAAATTTGGATTCTTAAAGTCATAATTCTTTGTGGAATTTCGCTCGCAAATATATGTGTAACTCCCACTAGCCTAATATTTAATTAGGTTAGTAAATGTCACCTATAGTTTTTCATAGTAATTTAATCAAGTAGAAGTTTTATAAAGTAATAATAAAATAAAAAACTTGTTTCATAATAATAATCCTTAAATAAGAACTATTTAAATCAAAATATTCGAGTTGAAATTAAGAAACTAAGAGGTTTTAAAAATTTCAGTTTAAACTTTCAAACTCGAAAATTCTTTTTTCAATAATCACTATGTCATGCTGTCAATAGTCATGTCTAGGTGCCGTCCGGTCTCCATTCACTCATCATCTAAAAATGTTATGAAAAAAGAAATTTAGTGAGCCAAGGCTCATAAGTAAATCATACTATATATATGCATAAGCTAATTGTAGCTCAATAAATGCTCAATCCTTCCTTAATTTTTCATACTTTAATTAAAAATTTTCATTATAAACTTTGAGAGCACTAAGTGTCATGCCTATACTTTCGGTAATTAATGGGTCATGGTTTTCATAATCTGTTTAATAAATTTGCCAATTATAAAAACAATAATACGGGTTTTCCATCTTAGTTTTTCAACCTTACGTATTAATCGTATATCGTTTTCAGTCTTTATGGCTTTTCCATCTTAGTCTTTCAACCTCTGGTATTCAGATTGGAAGTATGTCTGAATCTTTATACTCCAATAGTCGTAATGTTCACTGTTGAAAATACGAATTGGAACATGCATCATTTATTGACTAAATGCCGCTATCGTAACTAGAAAAACGTCCAATAATAAATGAATGGAGCTCTGATACCTCTGTTAGAAATTGGAGGGATTTTTATGAAAAATAAACTAATTTTGGAATTTTGGTTAATTGGATGAGATAGTAAAATGAAATAGCAAACTGAAGCAATTAGATAGTGACAAATTGGTACTTTGTTTGGTGAGATATATATGTGTGTGTGTGTATGGGTGTGAGTGTGAGAGAGAGAGGAGTTGTGTATGTGTGCTTTGTTTGATGATAAGGTTTCCCCCCTTTTTCCTAATATGTATATGAAGATTTTATTTTTCGAGGGAGTGATTTGAGAGTAATTACCCGTTTTGAATTCGGGCTAGGATGTGAATTTGTTCCCTTTCAGAAAGGATTGGTGGTTATTTGTCTGATCTCGAACTGGGTTGGGTTAAAACTAGGTTTGAAGCCATAGAAATTTGTATCGGCATGTAAGGCATGACGTGTATTATTGAGGATTGTGAGAAGCAATATTTTTTAATTTGTATCGAATGCGTGACGTGTTTTAGTCTGAATGGAATTTGTGACATGTATTAGCCTCTAATTAAGGCGTGATGTGTAGTAATCAGAGTAGTATTTTCTTTTTGCAATTTATTGTCTTACAAAATCGTTAACAATAAGAATTAGGCCTTGAACCGAAGAATAAACTCAAAATATACTCTCTTTAGTTTACATTTTTTAATTTACTAGGGCTCAAACTCACGATTTTGAAATTTCATTTATTTGTTTCTATCAATTTGACAGCCCTATACAGAACTGTTTGGAAACTACTTTTTTATACCCTGTATCGAACTCGATCACAGGCCTTAAAACTCTCCTCTTTTTAATTTAAAAATGAAAATATTAAATATCTGTAACTCGATAAGTGAAATAGTATCTCTGTCCAAACAAGCATGTAATATTCCTATTTCCATTTTCTTCCAATGTTTTCTGCAGAACATTCCTCATGAGTCAACTGGCCAAGAAATTGTGGACTGTTTCTTCTTAAGCAGCCTTTGGAAATTCTTCAACGAAAAAAGTATCTACGGTGCCGATGTCCCGAGTCTTTTGAACAACGGTGACGCTTGCCTACAATACAATTGTCCATCCTTATCAGGTCTCCAAATCTATAAACAAAGCTGATTGTTTCCCCTAGGTGTTTCAGGTCATTTAGTTCTCTTGTCATCTTGAAAAAAATAGCATTTTTACCGCTTGCTGATAACTAACTTAAATGCATACATATATTTTTGCCTTTGGGAAGAAGGGTGGGAAAGCGCAGCATGGAAAAACAGGAGGGAGGCTCCTCGAGTGATGAAAGTGAAAACGATGAGATGTCGATATCTTTGAGCAACATTTTGAGTAAAAGCTCGGACAACACATCGGATGAATCCGACCATGATGCTTCATGTCAAGCTAGGGATCCGTTTGGGGAACTGTATTTCCAGTACAATGAGATAATGAGCCCTTACAACAGAATCCCTTTATCTGAAAAGGTATAATTGACCAGATTAGCTATTTCTAATTGTTGTTTTCTCAACACTTTTGTGAATTCTGTTGTCCATCCATGAGTTTTGATACACAAACACACACACTTCTTCAGATCAATGAATTAGCCGAGGAGTATCCTGATTTGCTGAAGTTGAATAGCTGAGATCTCTCTCCTTATAGTTGGATAGCCATTGCTTGGTATGTTTCAATTGGAAATTTGATATTTTTCTCTACCAGCCAAAATAATAATAAATAAATAAAATCTGACATTTAGACCTGCTGTGATATTTTCTTCTTAATTAGAATATATTTTTGATTTGTGTAGTCAATATTTTAGATTGGGTTTTGATCATTGCTTTGTATATTTAATTATTGTCATTATTATTATTTCCTTGTATTAGTAGAGTCGATTTGTTCAAGATGGAAATTACAGATTAGCCTTCATTTGCTTAATTACTAGGTATCCCATCTTTCAAATTCCATTAACCAAGAATGTGAAGGAATTGTCAGCATGTTTTGTTACATTTCTCCGTTTGTCCTCCTTCAACGGTGAGCTCCTCCCTCTATTTTTTAGGATTATTTTCACAGTTAGGGTCCAGACTATACACTTAATCCTGTGCTGGATGTGACTTTTGTTTTTACATATCACACTACTCCGAAATTTATGTTGTTATGTAAGTAACCCCTCTATCAAATTGGACCAACAAGCAATCACCCAAGGTTAACTTTGGAATCATTATTTGTTTTAGGGTCATTCTCTAAAAAAAAAAAAAAAGAAAAAGGGAAGAAGAAGCATTTAAAAAACAACCCCTACTCTTTGGATGTGGAATCCTTACCACTAGCGGCAATACTTGATGGCAGTGATGAACCAATAAGCAGCACTAGGGCTATTTTTTTCCCCTTCTTTGTGGTCCTAAAATTAGGATTAATTTCAAAGTCACACTCTTGTGATGTTTTTCCATCCAATATTTGACCTGACTATTGACCGAGGAGCCATTTAATAATATAAAATTAAGTTCGGGATAATGTGATATTTGAAACAGAAAGTTAGAGATTGATACGAGACTGAATGAATAATTCGAGGGCTATATTTAAATTTTTAATAATATCTTCTAAACAATAAGATTCCTTTCACAAAAACTATTCTATTTAATTACATTAGTAATGGGTTGATCTCATTTTTAGTCCCCCAACAGATCAAATTCTATCTTGGTCCCTAGCTTTGAATGTTTCAGAATATTAGATTGTCCCCATTTAGCAATTCCGTCCATCCAACTATTAAATCTTGACGAGAAAAGGTATACAAGGATCATACGTAGTGGAGGTTAATTTGTAGGTTCACATGTTAGGGTGCGGTTTTTAAGTAGGAAGCTGTGATTTGAAATGTTGGATGGATGGAAGGACTAATTTGGTGGGTTGGATACTCAGTTTGAGACGTTTTAAAAGTGAAGGATCAAAATGAAATATGACCAATAATTTTGGGACTAAATTTGCCCTATCATAATATTATGTACTTTAAGGACTATTATTCATGTCTCGGACAAAAAAAGGGCTAGCTTTTTTTTTTTTTTTTTTGGACTAGTAAAGAAAAGTATTTGTCTATGGCATTCATTTTTATTATTATTTTTATGCCAATACCACATAAGTAATTATCACAAATAATGTTTTAATGTCACTTATAATTATAGAATGCACTATCATGACTGTTTTTAATTATTGTAATAATTACTAAGAATCTGATATGACTGTGAAAGAAAAGAAAATTATCAAATCTGCTATTTTGAAAATACTTAACTATTTAAGTTGATTTCCTCTCAACAAATAGTTCTAACAAGTTTTGTATATGACATTCCAGAGGAACAAAACAAGAAGTTTCCATTCATGAACTGTGTGGAAGAGGAACATATTGAAGGAATTAGCAGGAGACTCAAACAAGAAAAAGCCTGCAGTGTGAAGAGTGAAATTCCGGTTCCGCCGTTTGCAGTGGCGACGTATAAGTTGAACGGAGAGCTTTGGATGAATACGGAGACAGCAGACCAGGAGAAGATTGCCTCATATCTGGATGCTGCAAGTTCCTGGCTGAAGCTTCTCAATTTCCAGCATCATGACTTCAATTTTTTCATGTCTGGTAGAAGATTCTGACCATGCGATCTTCACCATACTCTTATTTTTCCTGTTTGGTTAAGAGACGACTTTTAAATTAGAGATTTGGATTAGAAACACAGGTTCTAACATGACGTACCTGTCCAATGTGATCATATAAATTGTCATGAACAGGAAACAAAATGAACAGATTTTAGTCTTTATATTATAGGATAACTGTTTTCATCATCCGAACCGCACTGGTATTGATCAGCAGGTGGGGCTTTCAGGTTCGGAATTCTCTCCCAACTGAAACCTAGGCGTGTTTTCATTTTTTTTAATAAGTCACAGTCATAAGCCCAATACTTAAAAAAAGAAAAAAAAAAAAACAGTTTTTATCATCCTGATAGATTACTGATGATGCATTTAAACATTGCAAGTCAGGAATCGCTGTAACTCAAGCACCAGAAAAATAAAAAATAAAAAATAAAAAAACCTTTGGCCCTGTTAACTGGCTAAAAGACTAGCCATTGCTCATTCAAAACCTTCATTAAAAGCAGACTTGATAAAAAATAAAATAAGATAATTGCAACCATATTTCACTGCAACACCACATCGGAGAGAGCAAAGTGTTTGGTTCACAAAAGTTAGAGGTTTTTCGAATACTATAGTTCATCCTTCCGATTTAAGCGCAATCTCTATTTTTCCTTTTTGATGTACGTGTTAAAAAAATATATATATCTTTTCTACTTTGTTTGGCTTAAACATGTATGATAATTGATAAGTGTAAAGTATTAGTTAGTATGGAGGAATTCTCTTATTACAAATTCAACAAATACTTAAATGAAAAATTTAGCATATAAAGAAAATAGAAAAAAGAGCAAATATTAGCCATGCAAACCTACATCAGAAGAAAAACATAGACACGACTCTTACCTTCTTCTAATCAGGAATCTCGCTTGATGGAGTTGCTTTGATCCTGTCAATAAACTTCTCTTCTGTCCCTAAAAATAAAAAATAAAATAAAATAAAATAAAAAACATCTCTTATTTCTTAAGTTGTAATATGAAAAATCTGGAGTGAGAAAATTGTGAATTGTGAATTTTATGAACTACCTGTAACCTAGGTGAGAAACTCTGGAGTGGACAAAGGAAGGTGCTTTCATAGCTTAGGTTTCATAGAAAGTGGTTCAGATACATCGAGGTCGGTGGTTCGAAATCCTTCTGCATCTTGCAGACTCAACATACGAATTCCACAACTTTTCACTTCGTAACTTGATTTCGGACGAGAAAAACGAACGGTATCAAAGTGAAATAATATCTCTATGGCAGAAAAGTCAAGATCATTCACATGAAAGTACCACAGGAACACATGATGTGAACTAGGATCTTTTCCAACATTACTGAGTCCACTCGTATGATTGAAGTACGTTTGGCCATTGATGGTTTTGACACACATCTTGCACTTTAACTGGGTAGAAGGTGTCCGGGTGCTGTCACTGTTGTTGTCCCATCCAAGTATTAAACATGCAGCAAAACCCGCGAAATTGGTGTTGTGCCAATGTGGAGAAAGCTTCATACTTATCAAGCATCCCTCTTTTTTATGGCTAAACCACTCTGGAATTTCTTTTCCCAGAAAGGAAATGACAACTTGGGGAGGCTCATCATCACGCTGCGTAACGAACATATGACGAATAATTCAAATATAGTAGTGTAAGTTAATATTTGATAATGACATGAAAGAGAGAGAGAGAGAGAACATATAACATACCCGAACCCGAATGCCTTTTGCGAGTTCATTTGCCATCCGCACAGCTCTACTCACAAAATCATTCATAATGTTATTGCGATCCAACTTCAAGCAATCATCAAATATATGTCTCTCGTAATCAAAATGGCTACGAGGAACTCGGGGTTGGTCAAATTCAATGTATGCGATTGTCGCCTTCTCCAATGACGTGCATCCGTTTTCATCTTCCAAAAGCCAAATAGGAGCTCGGGGTTGGGGTGCAAGTTCAACGGATGGGATTGTCACCTTCTCCAATGACGTGCATCCTTTTGCATCATCAAAATGCCAATTAGGAACTCGGGGTTGGGGTGCAAGTTCAATGGATGAGATTGTCAGCTTCTCCAATGACGTGCATCCTTTTGCATCAACATAAGTTATAGAGGCTGGAAGCTCTGGTAGAGATAGGAGGAACTTGCAGTCTGTTATGAAAAAGAGATCCAAGTTTGAATATTTTATGCTAGCAGGTATTTTTCTAATACTTGTTTCAGATATATCTAATTCGACTAACGAGGGTAAATGGCTGATCCAATCAGGGATTTCACTTATCCTTGTGTTGTTTAGATATAGATTCTCCAAAAGGAGCAAGTCAGTTGACAAAGGGGGCTCCAAAATTTTAGGCAAGTACTTTAACCGTATACAGTTGTTGAGAAGAAGATATCGGAGAGATTTAAGCTTATGAATGCTGGTTGGAAGAGTCTCAAGCTTGTGGCATCCACTTAAAATAAATCTCTCCAGATGAGAAAGACGCTCAATCGTTGAGGGCACTTGCCTGATTTTCGTTCCACTCATATTCAAATTTTTTATATTCCTTGGAAGTTCGGGAAACTCGTCAACTCTTGAGCAGCCGGATAAATCAAGAGATTGCAGAAACTTGAACATGCCGGTGATCCTTCGAAGATTCACAAGACGCTCACAGTCTTTCAATTTTATCTTCTCAAGACTAGGTGCCTTAGTGAGGTCTGGGATTTGAGTAAGGTTCCTGGACCTTTCAAGATTTAAGAACTTTAATCTTCGTAAATGCTGAAACCAAAGAGAAATGTGAAGAGTAACTTATATTATGTCCTTAATAAGTATGCAACAGTAATTCAAAACCACTTGGTTGAACTAAAACGTACCTGAACTCCCAGGCAAAGATGCTCGAGCTGACTATTACGCAAGTGCAATTCAACAAGATTTCGCATCTTAAAATCTGAAGGCAATGATTCCAGAGGGTAGTAATCCCAACTTAGATATCTAAGCTCATCGGGAAGAAACTCAAGACCTTGAGAAAAGTTTAAGGTTTTGGTACAACCAGAAGGTTGAATAACTTTGAGTATTCTTAAGTTGGGCATTTTGTTGAAGACTAGAGGGTCCAAGCATCTGTCCTCATCCTCGTCCTCCTCAAGTTCAGACATGTTCATTTGCATTCCTTGAATTTTTCGTGTCCCCTGAGATTGAAAACATGTAAGAGATATATGAACCAAACAAAATACAAAACAGAAAATTTTTGTTATGTAATATAATATATATACACATGTGTTTGTGTGTGCATGTGTATGTGTATGTGTATGGGCAATAACTCACACTCATCTGACAATTTAGTTTAAGATAAAATATCATTACAGTACCCTGTTGTGTATAATTTAGCACTTTATCAACTTTGTACCTTGTTCAAGAAATCCTATTCGGACACCTTTATTCATAATAATATCATTTTAGGCATACACTGAGCCCCATTTTAGAGCAGGAAATGAAAATTCTAACCATTTCTGTCCAAAAACATAATTAAATTTAAAAAAATCTAAATATTTCTATTCTTAAGAGAAAATGGTACCAAAATGATATTTTTCCAATCTTTAACACGAGTAATACTAGGACACCAACTCCAATCCTAACTTTTGAGTACGAACTCATATGTCATATTTCCATTGGTAAATGCTATCAATTGATGTGACAATACTTTAAATACTTACTAAGAAAAAATTGACAACTCTTATGCCACATAGATCGGTATTCAAAAGTTGATATTAGAGTTAGTATCTTTAGCATTTTTCCTTTAAAATTATTCTAAAATTTTGTGTTGGTTGTTTTCATTAGAAAATTTACTGAATTTTTAGAGCAATTTCATTGCACGTGGCACTTACCGTGTTGCCTCTCAAAACACAATAAACATCTTCAGTTGAGCACAACCTACTACGCTCTCCTGGCTCTTTTGATTCGTCGTGAACGATTTTCAAGCCCATTTGTTGTACCAAATCATGCATCCAAAACTTATTGTCCATGATGGCTAGGAGAGACCTATCTATGAGAACTCTAATTGCTGCAGCAGCATAATTAGCTTTTAATATCCCTTCAACAAAATCTGGATCCTCTCCCTTGAAGAAATGCGCAACATCAAGAAAAACATTCCTTGCATTCTCATTTAGTCCATCGTAACTTATTTTCAATGTGTTATTAACTTTGTCATTGGGTGATTTTCTCAGTAAATCCAGTTCACTTTCCCATTCTTTTGTATTCTTGTGTAAAAGGTGACAGCCTAAAACTGTAAGAGCCAACGGGATGCCATCAGCATAATTGACCACCCTTCCTGATAACTCTGCGTTGTCATCTGTTGAAGTGTTCTCTTGAAATGCTTTCGAACAAAAAAGCTGAAGAGCTTCAGAAGAATCTAGTTTCTCAACCTCGAAGGTTTCATGATCACCAATATTATCAAGCACGTTCTTATCTCTGGATGTTACAATGATTCTGCTACCCTGACCAAACCAATTACGATATCTAGCTAAACTTTCCAGTTGATCTAAAGCTAAACATTTCAGCTGATCTACATCATCCACATCATCAAGAACGATAAGGACTTTTGTACGGCAAAGCCTAACCTTTACAAATGGATCCTCGATGTTTACACTCCTTTCCTTCAATAACTTAGAAAAGAGTGTTTGTTTTATATTGCCAAGTCCTTGTTTCTTCGATTCTTCTCTGACATTTCGAAAAAGGCAGGCACCATCAAATTGATTTTTGATTTGCTTGTACACAGCTTCGGCAAGTGTTGTCTTCCCTATACCGCCCATTCCCCAAAGGCCTACAACACGCACATCTAATGAGCTCATGTCCAATAATGATTTGACTTTCTTAATTCGTTTTTCAATTCCAATCAGATCTGATGATTCTTGATCCCGTGGCGATTTAAATGTATTCAATCTCTCTAAAATATCATTGAGAATTTCCTGAACTAATTTTTCATCGGATTTGGACCTAACAAACATGAAGAAAAATAGCAGTCTTTTGTAAGAAACAAAACTTTCTTAAGCAGGATAGAAACATTATCATTCATGTATATTTGATTAGTTTATAAGTGATACTCCGTACAAGAGAGAGAAAAGGTAGAAGCATTAGCTGTTAGAAATAATACTTTGAGGAAAAATATATTTTTGTATTTGGATATCTTCTATACATATGAACGAAACCCAATCTTTCTTAAAAGAATTAAAAAAAATTCATTAAAAAAGGGGTAAAAGTTTCACTGTAAACAAAAAGAAATAGAAATTAAACTTTTTTTTTTAATTGTAGGTATGCCTTATTTCTAGTGCATGCTTTGAATAATCACAAGCAAAATTGATAAACATCTGATAGTTTAAAATAAAATAAACAAAAAAAGGGGAATTTTTTTTTATTAGAGAAAAAAAAAAAGGAAAAAAACCTCATCAACTTGAATGTCCAAAAAAAAAGACAATCATTAATAGAGGGGAAAAGAAAGAAGTCAACTGAAACTTTGAAAACATAACAAAAAGCAGCGAGTGGAAAGGTTAAAATAGGGACAGTGGAGGAAGTTTGTTTGTTTGTTTGTTTTTTTTTTTTGGTTAAAAAAGGGACAGTGAAGTTTGTTATTATAAACCCGAAGAGTCCGGTACAAGATTAAGAAGGTAGAGCAAATCCGTAATAAAGAAGGTAGTGAGAGCAAAGACCTCACTAGAGTGACATAGAAAATTTAAATAATTAAGCTTCAAAGGTTTAAATTTTTTTAGTTATTATATTTTTGTGATTCCAATTTGATCAGCCATAATCAGTAAATCAATCAATGCAAGGCTAGACTGTGTAAGTTAATTGGAGGTAAAAAAAAAATCAAAATAACTAAATAAAAAGTAGAACTTACAGATCAGTAACAGATGAATGTCGTCCGCTAATACCAGCCACTGTTGTCAAAGCATGTCTCCATTGTTTCACCTTTTCTATGTTGTCTTTAAAGCGTTTTCCATGTTTAGCAAACGCATCTGCATAGCTTCCCCTTTGATGTCGTATATCGGATGGATCTATGCAGTAGAAAACTGGCATGACAATCTGATTGTCTCTTTGCTTGCATCGGAGAATATGACTGAGTTCATCCAAGCACCATGATGAAGAAGCATAATTTTTTGAGAAAATTATTACGGAGATCTTTGAGTCCTCGATTGCGTTCAAAAGCGCAGGTGAAATTTCATCTCCTTTCTTAAGATCATCCTCATCTATGAACGTTTTGATCGCCTTGCGACACAAAGCAGCATGAAGATGACTGACAAAACTTTTACGAGTATCCTCCCCTCTAAAACTGATAAAAACATCATATTTTTTATCATTACGAGGAGCGTTTGAAGGAGATGCCTCGGACATATCCTGAACCTGAGAAAACAAAAATAACCTCAAATGACTTAGTTATTTACTGAGAATTAGGTACTAGCTATATGGAGGATATTGTAAGTAAGAAATCTACAACACGCACCTCTTGAACATTTTCTGGCTCTAAATTAGCTTCTTCATCAGTGTCGCGAATGTTCTGATCCATTGAAGCAAGGCTCCGAGGGTGTGTATGATAGTAAGAAATGGATTTCTACAAAAGTTCTTGATCCATTGAAGAATCATGGCTCTGAACGTTGGATGGTGTCCTTTGTTTGTTTTGGGTGGATTATGCAAGGAACTGAATAAAGCTTAGGGCCTGCAAGCAACCATCTATTCCCCCTTCATATTCTGATCCTCTTGACCCCAAAAATAAATAAATAAATAAAATTCTAATTACAGCTTTGCCCCTGTATGTTTTTGTCTATTTATTTATTTATAATAGAACTACTTTGAAGAAAAATAAAATTAAACTATTGTTTTCTGAAAAGCTTTTTTTTTTTCTTCACATTCCTTTTTATTCCCCCTTTTATGTAACTTACCCTGAGGTAACATTTTTTTTTCTCTTTTTTATAAAACTTTTCAATAGAAAATACACTCTTTTTTTTTTTAACATTAGTTTAGAGAATAGAGATGTATAAAAATAGATACAAGACCATCTCCAATGTAAATCTAAATATCAATATTATATTTGTCACAAAAAAAGTGTTGAAATTACATATTTGATATGTCATCATATTTCATGAACTAAACTTTTGGTATTTAAATAATTTAAATGTGATAATATTATAATAATTACATGAAAAAAAATCACAACATGATCAACTAATAATTATCAAATGTTAAGAACCTGTTTGGGGTTATTTTTTAAGATGATGTTTTACCTTCTTAACTCTAAAACTCTCAAATTTACAACTTACTGCCTCTATTTTTTATTTCAAAAAACCCAAACTTTAAAGTCCCTAACCACAGTTATAGGCATAATATAACAATAATTTCACAATTGACTTCATCATAAGATGCATAGTTCAAATCCCGTATCTTTAAGTTCAATATATTATTATTATTATTATTATTATTATTATTATTATTATAGCTTCGCCCCTATTATTTTATTTTTAATAGATCAAATCCATTGTGTGTTTGTGTTTGTTTGTTTTTTTTTCCATTTAAATATTAACTATTGTCTCTCAAATTTTTTGTTTACATTCCTTCTTTCAAAAATTATTTTTTGTATCCTGTAACTTAGTCATTCATACAATTTCTTTTTCCTTTTTATTAAAGTTTCACAAATAAAACAAAACCTTTTCAAATTTTAGTGGAAAGAAATCAAAAGTATGTGTAATGTTAAAGCATAAAAAAGTTAAAAATTAACTTAACAATTTGTGTTTTTAATTAATCAATTAAAACCGCTAAGTTTGGCTTTCCAAATTCAGGAGTAAATTCGTTTTGATTTTGACATGTCAAAACTTTCTAGAATTGTGCAATTTAGTTGGATATTCTAGTTATACTTCATATCAGTTGCTTTATCTCATCATTTAAGGAAAAGAAAACGTTACTAATTGTCATATTAAAATCCTTTCGTCAAGAATTTAAGTAGTTGATGACAAAAGACATATAATATTCATGTAACATTGCTTTAAATATCCACATAAATTTGTCACCTGTATGTTCATTTTCACCCACTTTTGAGGGGTTCTTAGTTAGAGAAGAGAACTCTATGAGAGGATATTTCGTAAATTGGAGACTAATTATAGGACATCTTTAATATACCAAAACGAAATTCATCCTTATGTTTGAAGGCGAAGAAAGAAAAAATTTAGTTAATTGTTGTGGATAATATAGTAATTTAAGAAAAAACACTATCAATTATTTCTTCTACTAATTTTATTTTACCAAAAAAAAAAAAGGAGGAATATTCATGATTAAAAAAAAAAAACTCACATTTATCCTTCCACCTTCCATCCCTCCTTCCAAATGCATCTTTCCTGGAAGGAGATCAAAATCTGCACAAGCACTTTCCCGGAAGTTCATTTGAAACATTTATAAATTGTTGGGTTTCAAGAAAGTCAAATCCTCACAACGAATTCGGGGAACATGCGATGCATCGGATACATAAATTACAAAAGATAAATATAATAAATGGGGCATGCTATTAAAATAGTTTAAAACACGTTTGTCGGATTGGTCCGCTACCTATGGTGGTGGTAGGTGACAGCTAAGCCATCTGGGTAATAAAAATGAAAAAGTACGTGGTTTTAGCGTGCCCTATCGAGCATAATAGAGTGTAAAATAATGTGCTAATGATAAATTTTAACATTTGAGGCAATCCTAACCCCCTCCAAATTCGGATTTTTACAAAGGATCATTTTATACTTCAACATTTAATTTTTATGCTCTAAAGTGGACACTAAAAGGCCATCTTCAGTGTATTTATCATGTCAACATTATATTTGTTAGAAAAGAATTTGAAAAATAACATATTTGAGATTTGTGCTTTATTAATGTATCATGCTATATCTAATGTTATAGATACCTAATTATGTCATCATCGTTAAGATATGGAATTCATAAAAGTAAAGTTTTAGTATTTAAATACTTTAAATATGATAAAATTGTAACTTTACTATATTTCAATGAGAAATTTATCACTATAAATTTGACATTAATTTTTTATAGCATGTTATGCAATGATATTTTAATTTATGTCATTCAAGTACTTGCACTTAAAAAAAGCACTTTATCAAAGACCTGATTTTTTCCCCCCCTCAAATGTTAAAATTTATCATTAGCAATTATTTTACACTCTATTAAAGATGCTCAATAGGGCACGTAAAAACCACATATACTTTTTCATTTTTATTACCCTGATGGCTTAGCACCTACCACCACCACTAGGCAGCGGACCAATCCAACAAACGTTTATTTGAACTATTTTAATTATGCCCCATTATATGTTTATTATTTTTATCTTTTGTAATTTATGTATCCCACGCATCGCATGTTCCCCGAATTCTTTGTGAGGATTTGACTTTCTTGAAACCCAACAATCTGTAAATGTTTCAAAAGAACTTCGGGGAAAGTGCTTGAGCAGATTTTGATCTCCTTCCAGGAAAGATGCATTTGGAAGGAGGGATGGAAGGTGGAAGGATAAATGTGAGTTTTTTTTTTTTTTTTTAATCATGAATATTCCTCCTTTTTTTTTGGTTTGGTAAAATAAAATTAGTAGAAGAAATAATTGATCATTGTTTTTCTTAAATTACTATATTATCCACAACAATTAACTAAATTTTTTCTTTCTTCGCCTTCAAACATAAGGATGAATTTCGTTTTGGTTATATTAAAGATGTCCTATAATTAGTCTCCAATTTACGAAATATCCTCTTATAGGGTCCTCTCCTCTAATTAAGAATCCCTCAAAAAGTGGGCGAAAATCAACATACAGGAGACAAATTTATGTGGACATTTAAAGCAATGTTACATGAATATTATATGTCTTTCCTCATCAACTACTTAAATTCTTGACAAAAGGATTTTAATATGACAATTAGTAACGTTTTCTTTTCTTTGAATAACGAGATAAAGCAACTGATAACAAGTATAACTAGAATATTCAACTAAATTGGCACAGTTCTAGAAAGTTTTGACATGTCAAGATCAAAAGGAATTCACTCCTGAATTTGGAAAACCAAACTTAGAGGTTTTAATTGATTAATTAAAAACACAAATTGTTAAGTTAATTTTTAACTTTTTATATGCTTTAACATTGCACATACTTTCGATTTCTATCCACTAAAATTTGAAAAGGGTTTGTTTTAATTTTAAAACTTTAATTAAAAGGAAAAATAAATTGTATGAATGGCTAAGTTACATAATAATAATAAAAAAAGGAATGTAAACAAAAAATTTGAGACAATAGTTAGTATTTAAATGAAAAAAAAAACACAAACAGACAAAGGATTTGATCTCTTAAAGATAAAATAAGAGGGGCAAAGCTATAATAATAATAATAATAATAATTACGACATCGTTTTGGGCTATCAAAAGAAGAACCTTCTAGAAGCCTTATTTGCGATGATAAGTACAATGAGTCATCGCAAATAATTTTTAGGAACCATCACTTTTGACTGCTTTTTTTTTTTTTAATGCAAAAATTTAATGAAATTACTACTTGTGATGAGTTTTTCTCTATGTCGTCGCAAATAATTTTTGGTAACCTCCACATTTGACCGCCTTTTTTCACAAAAATTGAATGAAATAGACTATTTATGATGACAAGGATAAATAGTCGTGGCAAATAATTCCCATTTATAAATATTTATGCAATGGGTGCTGGCTATGAATCACTTTACTATTTATGATGACTTTGTCGTCACAAATTGTCGTTATTTGGCACCAAAAACTTGCGCCACTTTTTTTTAGCACCAAATCAGTATTTGCAACGAATTGACAATCTTGTCAATATTTTTTGCAATGATGGGTCGTCGTAAATACTCAAACTATAAGCGACGACATGTCGTCACAAATAGTAATACACTACAAGAATTTTGATTTTAAAAAACCAAACTTTTTGATATCAAAAAAAGTTTGGTAACAGAAAATAGACTTTCCGTTACCAAATTTTGGTATCAGAAAGGTATGAATATTTTGTTACCAACTTTGATAGCAGAAACAATACAATCCACTACCAAATTTTTTTGGTAACAGATGACATGGCGGGAATTGAATTTTGGTTCCCGCCGAAAATATTTTGCTATCAAATTACTATTTGGTAACAAAATGTTAACATTCCGCTACCAAGATTTGGTAGCAAATTATAAACTTTTGCTACCAAAATTATTTTGGTAGCAAAAACATTGGCGGGAAGCCAAAATTTTTCCCGCTAATGTCATTTGCTACCAAATTCCATTTGGTAGCAAACGGTGAAATTTCGCTACCAAATTTTGGTAGCAGAATATAAATTTCTGCTACCAAATTTTGGTGGCCCAATCTCAATTTTTGCTACCAAACTTTTTTTGGTAGCAAAAACGTTGGTGGGAAGTCAAATTTTTTCCCGCTCAACTCATTTGCTACTAAATTTTTTTGGTAGCAAATAGTACATTTTGCTACCAAAGTTTGGAAGAAGAATATCAGTTTCTGTCACCAAATTTTGGTAGCTAAATATCTCTTTTGCTACCAAACATATTTTCGTAGCAATAATTTTCCCCCAAGGTCATCTGCTACCAAATTTCTTTTGGTAACAAATTATGATATTTTGCTACCAAACCCAAATTTGATAGCAAAAAACATGTTTTTGGCAACCAAATTAATATTTGGTAGCAAAATATATGCTTTCTTGTTACCAAATTTTGGTGGCATAAACCAAGAATCCGTTACCAAAGTAATATTTTGGTGGCGGAAAGCCATCTTTTGCTACCAAAAGTTACATTTGGTAGCAAATCTTCACAAAAGTTTCTAATTTCATATTTTAGACTTGTAATTTTTTTTATTTTTTGTTTATAGTTTTCATGAATAGGTTTGATACAAAATTTGTAACAATAATATGTTTTCTATGAACAAATTTATTTGGTGATTTATCTATTTTTTGTAAGACATATAAGTTAGTATGCTATGTACTAAGTATATATATTATATATAAAGTAGACATGTATATATTATGATAGTATCATATTACTTTATTATATAGATAAGATATATCATATTGAAATCTATATTTTATATTATAATGTGGCTAAAAAAATAGTTTAAATAATTTTTTATTATCAAATGATAGTTTTTTTTCTCTTTTAAAAAATTTTTCTTTTTGCTACCCAACTTGGGTTTGGTAGCAAAATACATGTTTTTGCAACCAAATTAATATTTGGTAACGAAATATATGTTTTTTGCTACCAAATTTTGGTGGCTTAAACCAAGAATCCGTTACCAAATTAATATTTTGGTGGCGGAAAGCCATCTTTTGCTACCAAAAGTTACATTTGGTAGCAAATCTTCAAAAAAGTTTCTAATTTCATATTTTAGACTTGTAATTTTTTTTTTTTTTTTGTTTATAGTTTTCATGAATAGGTTTGATCAAAGTTTGTAACAATAATATGTTTTATATGAACAAATTTATTTGGTGATTTATCTCTTTTTGTAGGACATATAAGTTGGTATATTATGTATAAGTATATATATATTATATATAAAGTAGACAATGTATATACTTATGATAGTATCATATTATTTTATTATATATAATAAGATATATCATATTGAAATCTATATTTTTATTATAATGTGGCTAAAAAGTGGTTTTAAATAAATTTTTTATTATCAAATTATAATTTTTCTCATTCTTTAAAAATTTGTCTTTCGACTACCAAATAAAATTTGGTAGCAAAATACGTGCTTTTGGCTACCAAACTACTATTTGGTAGCAATATATAGTTTTTTGCTACCAACGTTTGGTGGCAAAAAGAAAGATTTCGCTACCAAACTTATATTTTGGTAGCGGAAAGGCATTTTTTGCTACCAAAAGTTACATTTGGTAGTAAATTTTCAAAAAACTTTATAATCTCCTATTTTGTGCTTGTAATTATTTTTTTTTATTATTTTTAATTGTTTTTCATGAATATGATCGATATCAAGTTTATAACAATCATCCTAGTATGTTTTATATAACAAATATATTTTGTCATTTAGCTATTTCGTGTAGGTGTAGCAAGACACATGTTCATTTGTATGATATTTGCTAAGTATGTTATACATAGAGTATACAATGTAAATCTAGTAGTATTTTATTACTTTAATATATATAGAATAAGGTATATCATCTTCAAACCTATATTGTATGCTATAATGTTAAAAAAAAAAGGTTTTAAAAAAAAGTTATGTTTGGTAGCCAATATTCAAAAAGCTTTGTAATCTCAAATTTTGTATTTGTAATTGTTTATTTATTTATTTGAAGGTTTTTCATGAATATGATCGAGACGAAATTTATAATAATTATTCTACTATGTTTTATATAACAAATATATTTAGTGATTTAATTATTTCGTGTAGATATAACAAACATATAAATTTGTATGTATTTGTTAAATATATTGTAAATAAAATAGATAATATACTTATAGTATTATTTTATTAAATAATATATAAAATAAGATATATTATATTGAAATCTATATTTTATGTTATAATGCGACTAAAAAATTGTTTTAAACAAACTTTTGTTATCAAATAAAAAAAATTTTAAAAATTTGTCTTTCGATTATCAAACAAAAAATTGATAGTAAAATACGTATTTTTAACTACCAAATTAATATTTTGTATCAAATTTTGGTGTCAAAAAAAAGATTCCGCTTTGGTGGCAGGAAGGCATTTCAACTTGTTTTTCTTTTTTCCTTTTTCTTTTATTTTGAATAGGAAATTTAACTTTTTTTTTCTGTACCAAATTGTTCATTTGACTACCAAAATAAATTTGGTAACTAAATATATTTTAATATATACAAACCCTTAACACCTAACACTCTATTTCAAAAATAACTTATGTTTTGTAGTTATTGAATTTTAATTGAATATAAATTTTTGAATTTCAGAAAGACAAAAACTTTTGAGAAAAGACAACTTTGAAAAGATAAAAAAATGAGAATTATTAAAAAAAACCTTAATAGTACTCTCTTCTAACCCTGACTCTCGTGACCTCTCTCTCTCCACTCGCAAACCTTCGCCGCTCCATCCTTTTGCCGCGCTGTCACCAGCTTTTCGCCATCCCGTGGCCGCACCGTCACCAGCGCTTCGTCGTCCCATCGCCGATCTATCCCCAGAACATCGATTGCAGAAGGTCGGGACCAGTCGTGAACCGTCGCCAGCCGTCACCAGTCACTGCCATGGATCTCGCCGTGACCAAGCCGTCACTGTGAATTCGCTCCTCTACCGTCGAACCTTAATTTTTTTTTTCCGATAAATCTTGGTTTTTAACTCACTTGCGTTCAATCTTTCTTATATTTAAACAATGTAGGTTTTTGTCTCGGCTTTTGTACAGGTAGAATCCACAAATTTCGTTGTGGCATCCACGGTGGTCGGGTAGGGGAGTTATGGGGGATGTTGCTGAGGTTCATCCATGGAGCCGTGCTCTTGCAAATAAAAAAAAAAATCTGGGTTTTGTTGTTTGTTGATAATTCTCTCTCTCTCTATTTTTTTTTTTGGGTCTAGGTTTGAGACTTTGGATTTTTGCAAACAACAGCAATAACAAATCAACGAGATGGAGAATATATGTTCGAGTATTCTTTTTTTGAAAAGATACATGTTTTGATATTTGGATTTTGAAAATTCGAGGTTTTGGAATGTGGGTTTTGTGTGGATTAAAATGGGTGGGAGGTGGCTGTTTGAATGTGGGTTTGACTTGCGTCTCTCTCTCTCTCTTTTTTCCTGTTTTCTTTTCGTTGTGTAGGTCTCACATTTTTGCAATCTTCAGGACGTCCATGGTGTTGTTGCAGATCAAGATAATGCTAGTGTTCAAGCAGGGAACTGACACGGGACAATGTTGAGATAATAGGTGATTTTCCTTCAAATAAATTTCTTGTTGATCAAAGTGGTTGCACATTTAGGAATTCGAATAATTGGCCTAGAAAAATTAAGAGCAACGGTCCAGACTTTGATATTAGGCATGTATGTGTTTTTTCTCTTTAACTCTCTATGTTTATGCTTTTGTTTTTCTCTGGATTGTGTTTTCTAAATTTAAGTTCTTGGATTTGTATCTTGTATTGTTATAATTTTTTTTTCCTATCGTTTTTTTGAGGTCTTGATTTGCTACTTTAGTTCTGATTGACGAATGCTTTGGATCTGGAAAAATCTGTGTTCGTATTTTCAGTTTTTGATTGTTAGTTTGTTTATTAGATTACAAGAGTTATATATATGAATGACTCTATATAATTATGTATAACGCAAAGTTAATAGATTACAATAAAAGTTATGACTTTACTAACTTTCTATTTTTTGCGTATGGGTTCTGCTATGATTGCCATTCACTATTGGTTGAATCTATTAGTTGAAATTGAAGCTATTGTATTTCCCTTGTTGAATGAAATCAGGAATAGAAGTACTGGAACAAACTTAGAGAGCAGAGAGGAACAAATTGACTAATGGTCCAACCGTGTCTTTGGAAGGAAGTTTGTGTGGACAGAGTGACAAGAGGGGTTGGCATGTTGATATTAGCAAAGGCAATGATAGAAATCCTCTGTTGTAGTCCACTTTTAATTAGTGGAGACTGATGACAGAAATTCTGACGACGATGAAGAATGGGAAAAGCATGATGTTGAGGTATCCTACATGATGCATAAGCTTCATAAAGATGTATTGCACTTTCCTAGTTTATTGTTCTCAATGGTTTTGTTATTTGATTTGAAGTTGATTTAAACTTTGTTTTAAGAAGTGAGAAGTGAGGTTGAGGTGGTTATTTTATTTTATTTTATTTTATTTTTATTGTTTAAAGAAGTGACTCTCACTTAGTTTTTGAGTGAAGTTCACATTTTTCTTCTTTGTTAAAGCATATATGATGTTATAAATTTTCTCACTAAGGAAAAATTGATGAAAACAATTATGGTTGTAGATGTTGAACAGAGACATGTTTGAGAAGAACAACCACAAATCGTTTTGAGTTCTTGGGAAACAGAAGAGAGAGAATTTGAGCTATTATTGATGGAAATGGAAGGACCGGTGTTAGCAGACAACTAAGTGTGAGAAGATCAGCCCCCCTTCAAGTCTTGTTTGTTAGATTTCTTAGTTGTGTAGGATTGTAAAATGTTAATAAGTAGTTTGAGTTACTTGAGTGTGATCATGGAAAGATGGTTATTGATTATGTAATCAGAGATTTAGAGGTACTATAATTAATATAATATAAGATATTTAGTTCATTTCAATTATAAAAACATTTATGAAAAACAGGGGATAAAATTTAGAATAATATTCTTGACAAGCAAAAACTTTGGTAGCTAAACATTTTTGCTACCAAAAATACAGTAGCACAAAATTAGTTATTTGCCTTTTTTGCTACAAAATATTTGGTGGCTAATATATAAGAATTCGCTTCCAAATGTTAATATATAAGAATTCGCTTCCAAATACTTTTTTGCTACCACAATTTGGTCACAAAATTTCTTACATTTTGCTACCAAATACATTTTGCTACCAAAATGTTTGGTCACTAACTCTCATATTTTTTGTTACCAAATACTTTTTGTTACCAAAAATTTGGTTACAGAATCTCGTACAATTTGCTACCAAATACATTTTGTTATAAAAAATTTGGTCCCTAAATCTCGTATTTTTTTTTTACCAAATATCTTTTGTTACCAAATATTTGGTAACTGAATCTTACACCTTTTGTTATTAAAATATATTTTGCTACTAAAATTTTGGTACCTGAAATGTCATACTTTTTGTTACCAAATACCTTTTGCTACCAAATTTTTGGTAACCGAATATCATACATTTCGTTACCAAATACAATTTGTTATTAAAAAAAATTTTGGTAACAAAAACTTTTTGCTACCAAAAATTTGGTAACAAATACTTTCTGCGACTCACTTTCTGCTACTAAATTTTTTTGGTAGCAAAAACCTTTTGTTACCAAAAACAGGACTTTCGGCTACCAAATTTTTGGTAACAAAAAATCAAATTTCTTGTAGTGATAGCGACGCCATGTCTTTCCCTTTAACACGGATATTATTTGCGATGATCTCCCATGCTTATAATCCAGTAATAGTCGTTGCAAATGACAATGATTGTAGTAGCGTTGTCTAAGATAAGTAGAAAGTGGGAATGACCAACTGATGTAAGAAGCAGTTTAGCAAGGGAGAAATAGCAGTCTTAAGTTCATCACAGATATAATTCCTATTGCATTTGGGAAATACAGCTTTAGAAATTTGACATTAATTCTAGACAGATCCGATTTAGATTGTCTACTTTTTTTACATATGAAAATTAAGCAGACTAAGATTTATATTGTCTACTTTCTTGTAGAGAAGAATTAGACAAAATACATATTAATAGTATAGCAACTCGGAGATTAAGTTTGGTCGCAAATAGTAATAGCGACCCCATGTCTTTCCCTATAATAGCGACGCCAAGTTTTGAAATTAAGCAGATTAAGATTTATGTTGTCTACTTTCTTGTGGAGAAGAATTAGACAAAATACATATTAATAGTATAGAAACTCGGAGATTAAGTTTGGTCTACAGCACAAGATTATGATGATCTACTTTACCAATATAAAACTTGGTGACCTAGTTTCAAGACTGTAGAAATCTGTATTGTGTAGGTTTTCTACAGTATTGGACATTTGGGATTCGTGCTAGTGGTAGATAGAGGAAAATATTGTTGGGGTCCATATGTAGATCAAGATTTTATCTGCTTAGGATAAAATCTAGAAAAATCCATATTTTCTTAAATTTAAGACTATTGGAATTTCCGATCTAACGGTTGAGAGGAGATAGGACTAAAGAAATGAAGGGCTAGAAATTGGCAAGATCATGTGATCTTATATTGCCCAAAATGGCGCCAACATTGGCCAAGAAGCATGCTTTGCTTCTTCCATTCACCATGACCAATTTGTGCAATGGTACGAATTTGTGCAATGGTCATAAGAGATTAGACTATACCATGCAATGACACATCCATGCTTATGCATTTTGACCAAAAGATTAGACTACCATTAAATTAATCAAAGTGCCGTACGTGTATGGAAAACATTAAGCCAAGGGTGAACAACATTAGTCAAGTTAATCCTTGATCATTTGTGTGGGTCTATAAATAGGCCACACTAATTTCTTATTTTAACCTTTAGCTATTTTACCATATAAGAAAAATTCACTCTAACTCTCTATTTTCCCACACTCTCTCTCCCAGCTTCCCACTAGCCAAATGCCACCCTTAGCTCTCAAAGAACCCAAAATTTATCCACTCTCTTCACAAAAGTTACTCTCGATCCATGGTATCCTAAACCTTGTTTTGGAGGAAAAACAACCCCTGAGGTAATAATTAATTTCTCCACTTGTCTTTGTGTTTTGCTCACATTAAGTTTCGGTTTTTCTTTAGGTTTTATACTTAGAAAAGTTGACTTTTTGTGTTTAGTTGTTGAACCATTTCTAGTCTCGCCAGAGACCACATGAGGTATAATCCCTAGACTTTGTTTTGCTAAGATTATGAATATGTTTAAGTATGGTTTTTTTTTTTTTAAAGTGTTGGTGATTTGATTATATATATGTAGATCTCTATGTTTTGGCAATGGATATGGTATGATTATGGCTAGCTATGTTTTATGTTTGTTGAGTATAAAAAGTTTTGATAACGAACTCAAAATGACGTTTTTAGATCATGACTAGGTTTACTAAAAAGTTTGTACTAAACGGGTTTTTACGAGTTAAAAACCACTAAGAGGAATTTTAAGAAAAATATATTGAAACATGGATTATGGTATTTGAAAATGTTGTGAGTGTTCAAAAAAAAAATGCTCTTTAAATAAAGATTTTGACATTTCAAACAAAACATTCAAAGCCGATTTTTAACGGTGACTTTTGGATTTTTAAGAAAACGGACCCATTAACGAAAAAAACGGACACATCATAAACATAAAAGTTTTAGATACCGAAAAACAAACGACTCGCATGAAGAAAGTTTTGTTCAAATCCTTACTCTTTTAAAAGATATGATTTTTCAAAGAAAAATTTGAAAAGGGAAACAGTGTATTTTCCCAGCCACAGTAGTGGGCTGCAGCGCCCATTCCTGGCGTTGCAGCGCCAGCCCCACGGACCCAGCAGCGTTGCGGCACTGGCATGGCACTGCTGTGGTGCTGTGTTTGTAGAGAAACCGGTGCTGAAGCGCCGAGCAAAAAAAAAAAAAAAAAAAAAAAAGAGGAAAAGAAAAGGAAAAAAAAAACTTTTTAAAAGATAGTTTTAATATTGAAAAGTAAATGGTATTTTTCTATAATAAGATACAATTTTAGAAAAATATGGATTTTAGGCTATAGTATCAAAATGAAAGTTTTGATACTAAAAAGGAGAAATGGAAATTGGAATTTACATAAGATTGGTAAAGATTATTTTAAAGAAAAATTTGAAAGTAATTTCAAATAAGTTTTAAGGAAGATTTTATATGATTAAATAAGGATTTTAAAGTAAGATATCAAAATTTATAATTTTGATACAAAGTTAGAAAAGTGATTAGTTTTCCTAATCCAACCTTTGTTCAAATAATTAAGAAAATTATTTCAAAGTTAAGAAACACTATAACCATATAACCAATATTAGTAAGGGATTAATTTTGATTAATTTCTTAATTTCCTTTTTATAAAAGGATTTAGATGAAATTATATCTTGAGAGTATTAAATTAATACTCATAACAGATATATCTTTGAGGATAATAATTTGACCGTAGTGTAACTTAAAGACACGGATACACTATACGCAAGGTAAGTACAAACCTTGTTTACAGTATGAAAATAGTAATTATTTTTCCTAATATTTGGATTAGACACATGCCATGCTAGGATTATGTGACTTAAATCCATGATGATGATGATTTACAAGTATGCCATGCTATGTGATGATGATGATTTACAAGTATACCATGATGATGTGTTACATGTATGCCATGATGATATGTTACATATGTCATGTTTCATATAATGTCATACTATATATAGGTGTGTCACTTTTATAAGTATGGCACACTTTCATAGTATGTCATTTCTTACACTTATGCTATGGATTACAAATATGTCACACTTACGCCCATGCCATACTTGTACACTTATGCCATGTTTACACAAGTGCCATATTTACATTTTTGCCATGCTTTTGTTTATATTATTGACCTAATATCATGTAATTGCACATGAACCATGACTAATAAAATCATAATTTATAAGCGTTAGTCTTAGATAAGTCTTTGAACAAGGCACACTCAATTTATAAGAGTATGTTGATAGGCATGCTCAATTTCAGTTTAGTAAAGATTAAAACTAATTCATAAATTAGTAAGGCATTGTACTAACATCCCTTAGAGCGGGGAGGAATTTAATTTAGTTCTAGTTTTAAAATTCTAGATTTATTCTTAGACTTGTTAGGAACCTTACAAATCCTAACTTTCTGCGAACTGCGTACATCAGGTACGTACACATAGGGGCCCAAATATAAGTTGAAATAAGAAGTTAATAAAGGAGAATAAGACTTGAATAATCTAGAATAATTAGATTACACTTATTTTTCATACTAAACAATAACCGGATCATGCATCCTTATGTGTTGTGTTCTCTATGTTGTTATTTCTGCGAGATTATGCTTGTACTTGCTGAGCGAATGCTCATTGGACATATTCATACTGTGGATAAGAAGCCCATAGTATAATGGATGATGGGCATTGCAGATATAGACAAAGAGGAGGTAGTGTGGGATACTACTATGTAGATTTTTCCGCAGACTCGTTTTAATTAATTATGGATATGTTATGTTTATATAAATATATACATATATATATCCGAGAATTGCTATATATATATATATATATATTCATGTATCTAGAAATGTATATGTATATATTTATATGGATGGTGAACTAGTGTGTATGTAAATTTATAGGATTGGTTTTATATCTGATACTGGATAGTATCCGACAATATAAACTTCAATTAGTATAAATGAGAATTTCAGTTACTAAAAATGTTAAGTTATGTAAAAGGAAATGTAAAATGATTGGAATTCACATTCACTCTTAGTTGCATTCTCTTTTGCATGAGTTCATACTCTTAGGAACTGAAGTTCACATTCTTAATAACTAAAGTTCACATTACCAGATATCATACAGTACCGGATATAAGACTTGGTGTATGTATATATATTTGGGATTATGATATATATATTATGGTATTGAAACTATGAAGTAATTACGATGAACTTGGTTAGCCAAGTTAATGTTTAATTAAGTATGTAAGTAAGCATGATAGTTTGGAAGATTTATTTAAGCTAAGATTGGCATATTAAAGTGTATGTTAAGTTTAGTGTTTCAAAGCTAAAGGTCTGTTTGATGAATGAGTTTGAGTTGAAAATTTTAAGTTTGAGTTGAAAATTTTTGTTGACTTTTCAGAAAAGACAAAAACTTTTTCAGAAAAAGACAAAAATTGATGTGTAAATTTTGAGTTTGAGTTGAAGAGCCAAACAAGGCCTAAGTAAGATAAGATATTTAATGATAAAGAAAGTTTAAAGTGTTTTAATATTGAAAAGGTTATTTAAAAGTATGTTTTAAAAAAGAATTATTCTAAAAATTTTAAGATTAAGATTAAGTAATTTCAAGTAAATTTATGATAAGTAATAATTAATAACAGCTTACATAGTCAGGCCGTCATACTTTAACCTACTATAGTAAGTTATAAAAGGTAATTACAAGATGCATTAGTCCTTACAAACTTGTTGTAATGGAATCCCTGACGAATGTTTAAGCTCCAAATGGGTGTTGCGGAATTTCACTCATAAGTATACGTGTAACTCCCACAAGCCTAATATTTAATTAGGTTAGTAAATGTCACCAACAGCTTTTTTTTGTAATTTAATCAAGTAGAATTTTATAAAATAATAATAAAATAAAAAACTTCTTTCATAATAATAATCCTTAAATAAGAACTATTTAAATACAAAATATTCAAGCCAAAATTAAGAAAACAAGAGTTTTTAAAAATTCAAGTTTAAACTTTCAAACTCGAAATTTCTTTATTCAATAACCATTATGTCCCACCACCAAGTCATGCCTCGCTGCCGTCCAGTCTCCATTCACTCATCATCTGAAAATGTTAGAAAAAAAAAAATAGTCTAAGGCTCAATAAGTAAACCATACTATATGCATAAGGTAATTTCAATTCAATAAATGCTCAATCATTTCTTAATTTTTCATACTTTAATTCAAAATTTTCATTATAAACATTTGAGTGCACTAAGTGTTACATCTATACTTTTGGTAACCAATGTGCTATGGTTTTCGGAACCTATTTAATTAATTTGGCCAATAATAAAACACAATATAGGTTTTCCATCTTAATTTTTCAATCTCAGATATTAATCGTATATCATTTTTAGTCTTTGTGACTTTTCATCTTAATTTTCAATATCTGGTATTCAGACTGGAAGTATGTTTGAATCTTTATACTCCAATAGTCATAGTGCTCGCCGTTGAAAATAGGAATTGGAACATGCATCATTGATTGATTAACGCCGCCATCATAGCTAAAAAAATTCCCAATAATAATCGAATGGAGCTCTGATACCTCTGTTAGAAGTTGGAGGGATTTTTATGAAAAATAAAATGATTTTGCAATTTGGTTAATTGGATGAGATAGTAAAAGGAAATTGTAAACTGTTTATTGAGAATCAAGCAAGTAGGCTAGTGACAAAGTTGGTACAAATGGAGCTCTTGTCTCCGTGCTAGAATGAGCTTCTTAGAATTTTTTGTAATTTTTTAAAGCGAGCATACGGAACACATATATATAGGCAAGCATATTAGGCAATGTCCAGGCGGTGGTCTTCATTTTGCCGCCGCTAGTAGCAAATTGTTGTCATCTTGCCTCTTGCACCTTTGGACTTTCTTGTGTAAATATTGGTTGAGTGACATGGCTTCTTGATTCTCATTGGTTGAATGACATAGTTGCTTCCTTCCTTGGCAACATAGCTGCTAGACTTGTGCAACTTGCTTTCTGACACAAATTGGGATTGTATTGATTCAAAGGAATTACATGACTATGTAAAATTCTCACATCATCTAAAATTCTCAAAGCCGATTTTTAACGGTGACTTTTGAATTTTTAAGAAAACGGACCCCTTAACGAAAAAATCGGACACATCATAAACATAAAAGTTTTAGGAACAGAAAAACAAACGACTTGTGTGAAGAAAGTTTTGTTCAAATCCTTACTCTTTAAAAGATATGATTTTTCAAAGAAAAATTTGAAAAAGGGAAAACAGTGTATTTTCCCAGCCACAGTACTGGCTGCAGCGCCGCCCATTCCTGGCACTGCAGCGCCAGCCCCATGGACCCAACAGCGTTGCGGCACTGGCATGGCACTGCTGTGGTGCTGCGTTTGTAGAGAAACCGGTGCTGCAGCGCCGAGCAAAAAAAAAAAAAAAAAAGAGGAAAAGAAAAGGGAAAAAACAAAGACTTTTTAAAAGATAGTTTTATATTGAAAAGTAAATGGTATTTTTCTATAATAAGATACAATTTTAGAAAAATATGGATTTTAGGCTATAGTATCAAAACGAAACTAAAAGGAGAATATGAAATTGGAATTTAATTCCAATTTCCATAAGATTGGTAAAGATTATTTTAAAGAAAATTTTGAAAGTAACTTCAAATAAGTTTTAAGGAAGATTTTATAGGATTAAATAAGGATTTTAAAGTAAGATATCAAAATTTATAATTTTGATATAAAGTTAGAAAAGGGATTATTTTCCTAATCCAACCTTTGTTGAAATAATTAAGAAAATTATTTCAAAGTTAAGAAACACTAATTATTAAATTAATACTCATAGCGGATATGTCTTTAGGACAATAATTTGACCGCAGTGTAATTTAAAGACATGGATGCACTATACACAAGGTAAGTACAAACCTTGTTTACAGTATGAAAATAGTAATTATTTTTCCTAATATTTGGATTAGGCACATGACACGCTAGGATTATGTACTTAAATCCATGATGATGATAAGATACGAGTATGCCATACTATGTTATGATGATGATTACAAGTATGCCATGCTATGTGATGATGATGATTTACAAGTATGCCATAATGATGTGTTACATGTATGCCATGATGATATGTTACATATATGCCATGATGATATTTTACATATGTTATGTTTCATATAATGTCATGCTATGTATAGATGTGTCACTTTTATAAGTGTGGCACACTTTCATACTATGTCATCTCTTACACTTATGCTATGGATTCCAAATATGCCACACTTACGCCCATGCCATACTTGTACACTTATGCCATGTTACACAAGTGCATATTTACATTTTTGCCATGCTTTTATTTATATTATGACCTAATATCATGTAATTGCACATGAACCATAACTAATAAAATCATAATTTATAAGCGTTAGTCTTAGACCAAGTCTTTTGAATAAGGCACACTCAATTTATAAGAGTATGTTGATAGGCATGCTCAATTTCAGTTTAGTAAAGATTGAAACTAATTCATAAATCAGTAAGGCATTGTACCAACATCCCTTAGAGTGGGAGGAATTTAATTTAGTTCTAGTTTTAAAATTCTAGATTTATTTTAGATTTGTTAGAACCTTATAAATCTAACCTCTATGAAATGGCGCATCAGGTATGTACAATAGGGGCCCAAACATAAGTCGAGATAAGAAGTTAATAAAGGAGAAAAAACTAGAATAATCTAGAATAATTAGATTACACTAATTTTTCATACTGAACAATAATCGGATCATGCATCCTTATGTGTTGTGTTCTCTATGTTGTTATTTCTGCGAGATTATGCTTGTACTTGCTGAACGAAAGCTCATTGGACATATTCATGCTGTAGGTAAGAAGCGCATAGTATAATGGATGATGGGCATTGCAGATATAGACAAAGAGGAGGCAGTGTGGGATACTACTATGTAGATTTTTCCACAAACTCGTTTTAATTAATTATGGATATGTTATGTTTATATAAATATATACATATATATATCAGGGAATTGCTATATTTATATGATGATGATGATAAGATATATATATATATATATATATATTCATATATCTAGAAATGTATATGTATATATTTATATAGATAGTGAACTAGTGTGTATGTAAATTTATAGGGTTGATTTTATATATGGTACTGGATAGTATCCGATAATGTAAACTTCAATTAGTATGAATAAGAATTTCAGTTATTAAAAATATTAAGTCATGTAGAAGGAAATGTAAAATATTGAATTCACATTCACTCTTAGTTGCATTCTCTTCTGCATGAGTTCATACTTCTAGTAACTGAAGTTCACATTAATAATAATTAAAGTTCACATTACCATATAACATACAGTACCGGATATAAGACTTGGTGTATGTATATATTTGGGATTGTGATATATATATATATATATATATATATATATTATGGTATTGAAACTATGAAGTAATTACGACGAACTTGGTTTGCCAAGTTAATGTTTAATTAAGTAAGTATGTAAGTAAGCATGATAGTTTTGGAAGATTTATTTAAGCCAAGATTGGCATATTAAAGTGTATGTTAAGTTTAGTTTTTCAAAGCTAAAGGTTCGATTTGTGAATGAGTTTGAGTTAAAATTTTTGTTGACTTTTCAAAAAAGACAAAACTTTTTCAAAAAAAGACAAAAACTGAGATGTAAATTTTGAGTTTGAGTTGAAGAGCCAAACAAGGCCTAAGTAAGATAAGATGTTTAATGATAAAGAAGTTTAAAGCGTTTTAATTTTGAAAAGGTTATTTAAAAGTATGTTTTAAAAAAGAATTATTCTAAAAATTTTAAGATTAAGATTGAGTAATTTCAAGTAAGTTTATGATAAGTAATAATTAATAACAGCCTATGTAGTCAGGTCGTCATAGTTTAACCTACTATAGTAAGTTATAAAAGGTAATTACAGGATGCATTAGTCCTTACAAACTTGTTGCAATGGAATCCTTGATAAATGTTTAAGCTCCAGATGGGTGTTGCGGAATTTCACTCATAAGTATACGTGAAACTCTACTAGCCTAATATTTAATTAGGTTAGTAAATGTCACCAATAGCTTTTCATTGTAATTTAATCAAGTAGAATTTTTATAAAATAATAATAAATAAAAACTTCTTTCATAATAATAATCCTTAAATAAGAACTATTTAAATACAAAATATTCAAGCCAAAATTAAGAAAACAAGAGTTTTTAAAAATTCAAGTTTAAACTTTCAAACTCAAAATTTCTTTATTCAATAACCATTATGTCCCACCACCAAGTCATGCCTCGCCGTCGTCCGGTCTCCATTCACCCATCATCTAAAAATGTTAGGAAAAAAAAAATAGTCTAAGGCTCAATAAGTAAACCATACTATATGCATATGGTAATTTCAATTCAATAAATGCTCAATCATTTCTTAATTTTCATACATTAATTCAAAATTTTCATTATAAACATTTGAGAGTACTAAGTGTCACATCTATACTTTTGGTAACCAATGTGTCCATGGTTTTCGGAATCTATTTAATAAATTTGGCTAATAATAAAACAACAATATAGGTTTTTCTATCTTAATTTTTCAATCTCAGATATTAATCGTATATCGTTTTAGTTTTTGTGACTTTCCATCTTAATTTTTCAATCTCTGGTATTCAGACTGGAAGTATGTTTGAATCTTTATACTCCAATAGCCATAGTGCTCGCCGTTGAAAATAGGAATTGGAGCATGCATCATTGATTGATTAATGCCGCCATCATAGCTAAATAAAGGCCCAATAATAATCGAACGGAGCTCTGAT